>DWAO01000343.1:0-27181 GCA_018230605.1 Heliconius congener
TTGAAAGTTTGTATGGAAAAAATTTAAATCGGCACCGATTTTAATAAAATTTGAATTTCAGACTCTTAAAAATATTTTATTAAACACGTGTTTCGTGGTTTTTCTAGAATTCACCCCTAAGGGTGCAAATAAGCAGGCGAAGCTGCGAGCGCCCACTAGTATAATATAAATATCATTACAGTAAATAACTTTACCAACCCACATAGTTTGCACTATCATTGGCACACTCAGTCTATATACTGGACATGTGATACTTCCTCATATAATGCACATTTGAGGTAATGATTGCAGGTGAACGCTATTTCTGTACCGATGATGGAAACCGTTTGAACGTTGACTTCATCGCGCCATTAGCCGCTGCTGGAGACACGTCATATCTCTAATTATAAGATATTTCCTTCTATTACATATCTTTCCTTTAGTACTCACAACGACAAAAATTTTGTGCTTAGATAGGGAAAAGAAAACCACTTCAAAATATAACGCAAGGAGTGTGACAAGACGAAATTAGGCATACGAACATAAACATCATTATGATCCTCTGGAACCATCGTGGCACAACGGCTGTCAGATTGTTAAAACGTGACGATTGTAGGCTCGATTCTCATTTACGTCAGTGAATTATGTTCATTTCCTCGCTCTAATAAGAAGACAAAGTGCGGCTATGAGTTCCGCCGCTCAACATCAAATGTCTTGGAAATGTAGTTAGTAGTCCAATTCCAGTGACGTAAATAATACACTTTAGGGCAAATAATGACAGTCTACAATTTTCAAAAGCATAATGTGCTAGGTTTAATTTTTCTTCATTAACTATTTTTGTCATGACTAACGTCGAATAATTTTGACATGACGCATTATCTCAATTGCGAGTGCACTTGTTTTTGACACACATAAAGACATAATACGATTAATTTTTTTAATTGTTTAATCTCAGCTAAATCCTGAATTGCATGTTAAGCAGAAAATAATAATGTTTTCGAGATTTTAATAAATATTTGTTTGCGTATATTGGATTATAGAGAATTTTCTTATTTTTGTTAATTTGTTAACGAGTATACAATGCGAAAAAGTTCAGAAAGCTCAATTTCAAAGCGGCCACGACACACAAAGAGTATTGTACTTAACTATCAGGATACCACTTATACAATAGTAGATGATCATTAATGTACCTGCTAGAAGAATCATAATTAACTAGATAGTGAGATATGATTGGCAATGTCATTACCCCTGTGCACCGGAGCATAGCGCCCTCAGCGTTCCGCTCGCTGCTCCGGTCAGACACCTTGCGTCTGAATGATCGTCTTGCACGTTTACTTGGAGGAATCATACATTTTTTCAAGATTTTATAACGATTGTGATTTCAAAGAACTAGCTAGCTAGGTAGGAACGTGGAGCATGATTGAAATTTGTAAAAAAATCTTAGTTTCGCTGAAATTTTATTTGACTTGCTTGTTAAGGTTTCGGTATAAAATTATAAGATAAAATTTGATACAATCTGTAGAGCGATGTTAAATGTTGAAGTATAGCTTCATAATTAAATAAATACGTTACACTTCAAATATAATCCATTAATTATTATTGATTTTTTTTTTATTATTTGAATAGATTTCATATTTCTATCACAGCCATATTATGGGGAAGGCAAATTGAAATATGAAATATCTTCTTTCTTATCCTCATCCGCCTTATTAAATACAGTTTACTGATATTAAATTTGCAGAAATTTACTTATTTATTTTATTACTACTTTAGCATTAAGATATGATAAAAAATTATAAATATTTTTTTATATACTTGTAAAGTGCGGCGACGGTGTTCGATCTCGCGTGAGTTTGCGACAGTAATATTGTCTATCTATCTAGAAGTATCCACAATGTGTCCAAAACGAGGTCAAAAAATTAACAAACTTCAGAAATTAAAAATACTTTTCTATTAATTTTGAAAAAATGTAACTATCATTGGATCAGTAATGAGGAATACAAATTTTAAAAATAATATATATATATTTCCCTCAGTACATACATTACAGGGCATAGACCAAGTTGGTGAGCTAAGACACGGTGTCCAGATAATATCAGTGCAATTTATTGCAACTCTTGGTTAAATTATAAAAGAGCTGTGAAACAGAGCTCGTGATCCACCGATGTTATCACACGAATGGAACTTGTGAAGATTATGTTAATTAAAATTGAAGTTATTTGTAAATAAAATGTTAATTTTTAATTCGGCAATGGCTTTGGGCATCCTTGGTTTAGTAGAATTGGATACTTTGTAATGTTTTTTTTTAAATGATGGCTTATCCAATTACATCTGTAGGACTGACAATAATGAGATTTCTATGTAACTTGAACTTGACTCGCCTTCAAAAGTGTTTGTAATGGCCCAATTGAAGAATATAGAATATCACTTTCGGGGCACTAGCGAAATAAATTACGATCATCTGGCATACCTACTAGTCATATAAGAAACAGAAGGATAGTATCAGTATACTGATGATGTTATGTTTTAAATACTTAAAGACCACTTTAAGTTACATTAAAATATTGTTTTAAAATTTTACTGAATCTCGAAATTTAAACTGGAATTTTAGTTGAATTTAGTCTATTGTGGTAATTTTTAATAAGCTTTTGCCTGTAATTCTGGCTTAGTCTGAGTTTAATAATATTTAATCAGAATTTTTATTTTTTACTCATTAAAAGCTATCAGCTTCACACTGTATCCCATGCAGCATGCATGGAAGGTAGAGGGAACCTAGTGTCAAGACACTTCGTTCCACACTTTCCGCCGAGTTCTGCAGGCATTGCATTTGCAATTGCATCCTTATAATAATATAGTTATATTTTTATTTTTATATTATTATTTTTAGATATCTATTCAAGCATTAAGCTTCTATATACATACAAACATAAAACTTATTTAGTTAACATATTTAGTCAAGTATGCAAACTTTTATGTTAACATTAGCCATACCATATTGAATGATTATTATTTATTAAAAAAAAAACAATTTAAAAGCACTTAAACATAATTTAATAACAATATCTAATCAGTTTGATATAAAAAATATACAATTGAATTGTGAAACAAATGACTTTAAGCACAAAGTTTGCAATTTCCATGTCTACTCTACAAGAGTTCAGGTTCAGATAAATACAGTAAACATACATTTACTCGTTTTACGTAATAAACATAACGTCTATAAATACATTGCGGATGCTTTATAATAATTATAAGCGTACCCTACTCTACGGTATAGAATAGGGTAAGCTATAATTATTATAAAATATAGTCCATTATTCCCTGTACTTGTATGTCCTGACTCTTAGCGAGACTGGTCAGAGAGTGCAGAACCAGAAATAACAATTTTGTGATTAGTATTTAAGATGTGATAGGCCGTTGGTAATATAATTTGATAGGAAGCTTAGTGTATTTAATGGTGTAGAATAGGCTGAGCTTATAATTGTTCAATGTAGTCCACGTAAATATAAAATCAACTGGTTGTGGGATCGATGCTCACTCGAGGAAATGAAATATTTATTTAAGATTCGCTGTGGTGTCGAGGCAAAGTGCGGCGTTGAGTTCCGCCGCTCAGCACGCAATGCCTCTAAAATTGAAACGGAATATCTTAACACTAGGTTCTCTCTACCTACTCTGCTGTGGACGGGATACAGCTTGAAGCTGATATTTTTTTTCTGTATATCCTGAGTCTTAGAGAGACTAGTTAAAGAGGTCCGGAAATGACAATGTACTGATTAGTATTTAAGATGCGATAGGCCGTTCGTAATATAATTTAATTCTACAACAACGCTAAAATATTTTTACTACAACACTAAAATATTTTTTATAGCTTCATGCTTCATTCCTAGTAGAGTAGCCAGAGTGAACGGAGTGCCAAGCTCTACGGTATCTTTATACCTCTTTCGCCTCGTCCACTCGTCTTTTCTGGATCTATGTTCAAAGACGTTGATCCTGAGGAGGAGTTGCAGAAAGGATTTTTGTACGGAAAAGCTTGTTTAATGTTGATTCCAAAAAAAACTCTTTTTTAAGGTAAAATACTTACCAAATACAAGTCTGTATTTATTATGTAAGTTCATTATGATTTTGTGGATGTGCATGTATTTTGCAGGATAAAATTGTACATTGAAATGCGTCAATCATTTTGTCCATAAAATAAGTAGATACTAGTAGATTTCCATTCGGGGAAATGAAATGCTTAGGTAACAAAAATTTAAACAATTACATTTTTGGCATGTTTTAAATTTTGAAATGTAAAATTACAATACCACTCAAAAAACTTGATAAGCCATCTTTAAAAAGAATTTTTCCGTTATACGTTGACTGAAAAAGGTCATTTAACACCCAATATCTTTAAAGAAAAGATAGAGCTTAGAAAATTAATAGAGCTTAGAAAATTGAAATCTAGATTATATAAAAAGCCAAATGCTACAAAAACGCGGTACATTTGAAATTTTATAGGCAAAAACTATTTAGAATTTTTGTATGTTCGAGTATTTATTTAACGGGTGTCATCGTCACCGACGTTTCGCTCGGTGGAGCATTGCGGACAGTAGGTGCAATACGTCCTAGTTAGCTATATTCTGTATTACTTATGCTTGTGACTTTACATGGTTTTTAAATATTTATATTTGGCAGGTGATATCTACTTAAGAAATCAGCTTCACGCTGTATTCCGCACACAGCAGGGTAAGCAGAGGGAACCCACTGTTAAGACACTCGGTTCCCCACTAGATCTCTTTTTACTATGCTTTTATTTTACATTAAGTGGTTCTGCTAAGAAAGTATACACACTATATGATATCTTTATGACTGTGCTCCCAAATTCAATTTTATTAAAAAAACAACATTCATCTGCCTAGAAACGTAAGTATATGAATTTTTTATCTTTGCTCTGTAGCCCGCATATAGCAGGGTAGGCAGAAGGAAACTGGAAATCTAGTGTTAAGGCACTCCTCTCTCATTAAGTCACTTCCTTTCCCAACTTTCCGCTAAATTCTGGAGTGGAGTTGCCGCTCTACTCCAAAATTTGACGAATTTTAACGCCGCATTTTGCCTCGTTACCAAAGCGGGGAAATGAAAATATTAAATATTTCACTTCCTGGAGTGGGAATCGAACCCACAATCTGTCACGTTTCCTGTCGCACATTGTGCCCATGCGTGGCGCATTTTTATTTATTTTTAGATTAGCTACAGTGAATATGGAAAAACATGCAATAAAAATTGTTATAAGCAAAAAATAAAATAATGAAAACGAAGAAGACGTAAAAAAAAATCTAATATAAAATTTAAATACGACAGACAACATCTTTTCATATAATAAATAGAGCCGTCCATATTATTTTCTTTCTTGACAATAGCTGTTGGCTAGATGAATCATTGTGCTAAGTGTTTATTTATCTTATAAGGTCTATGAGGTGAGCAGATGCAGGAATTAAACTACTTAAATAATTAAGCTTTTAATCTATATTAAATTTTTAATTAACATTTTACGACTTTGTCATCAAGTCAACTAAAGAAATGAGAACACAATGTTGTCGTCAAGTTTATACGTACAGTACATATGTACATTTTACAAGTAAACTATCTATAGCTATAATATATATAGAGCTTACACAGATATATCAAGTCGGTTATTTATTTTATTGATTTATAAGACAGTTTCATATTAGAAGTAAGAAATAAAAGAACTAGCCTTTGAGTTTTTGTCCCATTATAAAACAGTATAGAATAACATTTTTTCTAGCTTTACGCTAGGAACCAAGTATACTCCGTTGTCATTAATACACTGACGTTCCCCACTTTCTGCCGAATTTTAGAGGCATTGGGTGTTTTGAGTGGCAGAAAACAACGCAGCACTTTACCTCGTTACCAAGAAAGGAAATGAAAAAATTTGATATTTTATTTCCTCGAGTGGTAATCGAACCACACACTAATGTCGCGTTTGCAGTCACTCGTTTTTCTCTTACGCCATAACTGGCCTCGTAATTCTTCAGGGTAATTCTTCAGGGTTAAGAGCAAGTAGGCTTGCAAAAGCTCCTAAATTAGTATTCCAACAGCGCTAAGTGCATCTCCCTGCGCACGCACCGTTACGATCAACAATTGCAAACAATTCTCGATGGGTGGTATTTAAAGAAAGTGCTTATCACACCGTACCGTCAGGAACTTCCATAGTCTGTAATTTGTATAGTAGATAGATATACCTAGTTGGTATAGACTTTATGTTCGTAGTATTTTTTTTTTTTTATTTTAGTTCAAATTTCCATAAGCAAAGAGATTTTTTTTGAAATCTTCTGTTGTTTTTTTTAAAGAATAATTGGTATAGCTTTATTAGGTTAAATAAAGGATAATGCTCTGTATATATTTTTATTATCCTTTTAATTTCGAAATAAAAAACAACGGTAATATAAAGAATAACATCGGAGTCCGCCATTTAACACACAATATTCCACACACAATTTTAACACTAGCTTCTCTGGAGGTTTTAAACAATTAAATAAAAGGTGACCTGAAAAAAAATATTAAATCAAATGTTCTCTTGAGGACAGTCGTGGTGCAGGCGCAAAAGCGTGTGACTGTAAACGCGACAAGTTGTAGATTCAATTCTCACTTTAGGAAATGAAATATTTAATATTTTCATTTCTTCGCTCTGGTGTCGAGGGAAAGCGCAGTATTAAGTTCTACTACTCAATACGCATCGCCCCCAGAATTCGGCGGTAGTGGTGAGCGGAGTGACCTAGCACTGGATTTCCTTGGCCTACGCTGAAAAAAAAACCATTTTATCTCTTAAGCATTTATTTGTTTCTTGTGTGTTGAGTCTGATCATAAAACAGCACGTGCTCTCGCGCAAATCAAGCTGCTTGTTAAGAACGGATAATGAGCCTGTATTTACGAGGCCGCCTAATACTTGTTATAAACTTCGACCTTTGCAGTTTGCTAAGCGAAGATCTGAGCAGTTAGAATAGTGGAATACAATTAAAGGTAGGTACATTACATCTGTTTATTTTGACTGATTTAAGTATTTTGCTATGATTAGTTAGTCATAAGTCCGAGTATATTTATTTATGATAGATTTTTCTGAATGTCAACGTAGATCTCTGAGATGTTAAGAAAATCCAAGTAAAAATCTTAGTCATTAAAATTTTAATCACGAATAACATATTAATATTAAAATCAAAAAATTAAATCAGCTTCATGCTGTATCACGCACACAGCAGGATTGGCAGAGGCAACCTAGTGTCAAGACACTCCGTTTTCACTTTCCGCCGAGTTCTGGAGGAATTGCGTGTTTTCAAATATCACTCATTGTAAGCGCTATATTAGTGACTATTTCTATAATTATATACTTTGATAACAAAAACAATTAAATAAGATACAGGTGGCCAACGTGAACAAAAAGGCGACGTAAATTGGTGCAAGTACTGATATCCGACAGTGAAACGATGAAATTCCTTCTAGCCTCTATTTGTAGGTCGAAAGGAACCATTTAATATATGTAGGTATATCCTGAATAATTCCTATAAAGTTATTGCATTTTAGTCTCTAAATATATCCAGGTGAAGTGATCTAGTCGCTTCTGCGGCGGGCCCAGGATACTTTGTGGGCGTCTTGTGGTTATAGAAAGTTATTGTTCGAATGTTGCCGAAGATATGGGAATGGTCGGTATAATGGCTTTTGAGATACACGATGAAATTAAGCTGACTTTGTTATATTATTATCTAGGCAATGCTTAAAACTGTATTATTCTGTACAATTTGGTGGTGTAATTTCTGATAGAATAGCCAAATTTATTTGTACCAGATCAAGTTTATTATTATTAAAATTATTCGTTACCTTGATTAATGTGAAACAAGTACTAATGTTTCATACTTGTTTTATAATATCAAGGAATGAGATTTTATAACATTTTCACAAGACGAGCGTCTTACACCGTAGGGTAGGCAGAGGGAACTTAGTGTAAAAACACTTTGTTCCGTATTTTTCGAATTTTGGAGGCATTACGAGTGGGCACGACTTTTTTGCGCTTACAATCACCCGCTTGTGCCTCTGCGCCATACAAAAATTATAATACCTTTAAATAAATTATATTAAATCAGCTTCACGCTGTATCAAACAGCAGGCAAACAGAGGGAACCTAGTATTAAGACACTTCATTCCCCTCTTTCCGCCAAATTTTGGAGGCATTGTGTATTGAGAGGCGGAACTCAACGTCGCTCTTTTCCGCCACACGCCAGTGCGAAGAAATGAAAACATAAATTTAAATAAATATTTCTTTTCCTCGAGTGGAGATTGAATCTACAGCTGTCGCGTTACAGTCACACTCTTGTGCCCCTGGGCCACGACGGCCTAAAATATTACCTTTAATTGAATGAAATTTCGGAGGCGTATGAAATCTTTAATTATATAAGAACGTGTGCAATGCATCTAAAGCACCGAACTCATTATAGCTCGCGTGTTATTTACTAATTAATTGGTAGGTTGCTATGAGCTCATCCGGTACTGACTTGAAGATAAAAAAATTAAGGAGTTTTTGAATCGTAATTAAATTTATGTTTTCTTAGGTTGCCTGTACTTTTCAGTTAAATGATTTCATATATTAAAATATCCAATTTTATTTAAAGTTGCATATGTTATAAGTGTCAATGTTTTATTCTAAATATGGGAGAAGTATCAAGTGTCACATAAACTCCAATTTCAGACGAAATGAATATTTTTCTTCTCAGATTATAGTCAAAAAATTCACAATTCAACGACAATAACGTAATTATAAATGTAATGTGTTGTAGAGGTAAGTAGTGTAATATTTTTATTTAAAAATGATATACTAATATAAAATTTCCTAAAGAAGTCCCTAATTATAATTAAATAATTATGTCAAAATGAAATACTGACACATGATTAGGTTCTTTCTTAGTGTGGTGTTCCCTTAGAAATTTTGAGAAATCTTCTTTTTTGCCAAATTCAAAAGTTCTAAGTGCAGTGTTGTCGGCTGCGTGTTCTGTCTGTCATGCACTTATGGAAAAGTTTAATAGCATTTATATTATATTTAATTATTTTTAATAGTATTTAGTAGTACACGTGGATTATTGAAGGCCGTCGTAGCTCATTGGTTACTCTGGTACCTTACTCTGATAACAAGGCAAAGCGTGACGTTGTGTTCCGCCACTAAACATGCTATGCCTCTAAAATTCATCGGAAAACGGAGAACGGAGTGTCTTAACAGTATATCCCCACTGGATATCCCGCTAAATGTAGCATACAGCTAAAAAAAAGAAAAAAATAAAGCAAAAAAACTTGACACACTCACACTTCACTTAACAATCTGATAAGTGCTTTTAATCTACAAGTTTATTCAATGTAGCCATTGTGTTTTTATCTAAAACATGTCTCTGTGCCTAATCTTTGTCATAAATCTTAAAATGCATCTTTAAAGTTCATTATTGAAGTATTTATCTAGGTGTCTGATGATGACCGAAAATGATATAGTTATCGTACAAGATGATTAATCAATCCACATTCACCGATGTCGAGTTTGGTGATCAAGTAGTAAATAGCACAAAAACGTAAACATTCCTTAACAATAAAAGGTATGTCATTTAATTAATCTCTTTATGTCTAAATTTTAAAGATGTAGATGTAGACAATAGTAAAACAAAAGTATGCGTTATCAAACTAATTCCAAAGGCTACATATAAAAGACAAATTCAAAATTAATATTTTAAATCGTATTTAAAATATTAACATAGTATTCAAAACGTAATAAAGATTGAATCGTACTGGCAACCCTGGTATTGAGGCCGATAAATCAGTCGGCGCCGCCAGGTCTCGCGTGCTATGTAAATGTCACTTGAGAGGTGCGCGTGCGTCGATAACGTAAAGAAACTGTTCATTCACTTGAACTGAATCTGATTAAGATGGACGAACGGTAGTTTTTTTTTTCTATTTTATAAATGTTTTTATTTTTAATAATATATTATTAATTGTTAAAAAAATATATTTTATAATTACATATTTTTTTAAAATATTTTTCTGTTTTTTACAGATGAATCGAAAAATGTGAAAATGAAATAGTACAGGCTGCCTATTAAAAAAATTTAGAATATTTATTTCTTTGATTATAGTATAAAACAACTCTAATAGGTTCTGCCTTACAGCAATTGTAATCAAAGTATATCCATTTTAACAATTTTATATATCAAAATCTTGTTTGTTAAAATTGAGTAATATCGGTAATAATACTAGTAACGGCTGTATGAATTTAAATTATTAGAGGAAAGGGCTCATTGCTTTCTACATGAAACATCGATTGAACATAAAGGTGTTAGAAATTACATCTTTATAGAATTTCACTCAAATTTGTAAAGGGTAAGCAAAACCTAGGCATCGTACGTGCAAGTTGCTGGTAGAAAGCAGACAGCACAGTAGGTGCGGGATCACAAATCATCTCGGTGCTACGCCTGGCTCGCTATAGAAAACACACGGACGGAAACACTATTTTTGTATTGTTTATAGAAAAATTAAGTTCTATTAAGTTGTAGATTTGAAATTACTTTTTATAATTTTTTTAAATAAAAATCATTATACTTAATTGCGTTTTTTTTAATAAAAAATGAATAGATTTGTAATAAAAATAATTCGGTTGTACCTACTTACTACATCAATGTAGGTTATGGGAATGGCACTATACATAAAATATCAAAAACAACAATTACAATTTTAATAACAAAATAAATTGACATTAGCAGCGTTGAATTCCGCCACTCAACATAAAATATCTCGAAAATTGGGCAGAAAGTGGCGAACGTGCTGTCTTGGTACCCCAAAACAATGAGAACTGTTTTTTTATAAACAATAACAAACCGTGTATCCACTCAACAAGCAACTAAAGTAAGAAACAGGTTGGGAAGTACGAAAAATAGGGTCTACATTTAGTGGGCGGCCGTTACGTGCCCTTTATAGAGAGATACTGGTTCAGATGAGCTTGAGGATTTGTGAACACATCAGATGAGCAATTAAGATAAACAACGTATAGGATTTTTAGTTCATCGTTAATAAGGTGCTTCTATCGATCAGTTTTATCTTTTAAAGCACATTTCTATTTTGTATGACATGATTTTGACTTTTTTATATTTTTCTATTTGCGACTTCATGCTTTTTTCGGCAAAGCAACTTATGCTTTAGATTATGCTTTACAATATTTATTGACGTAAAATATAAGTAAATAAATGAATTACATTAACTACAATAGTATGGTTTAAAATTTATACCTTTAGGTACAACATCCCTATAATTTTCTTATTATATACAGTACATATAAGCAAATATAATTTTAAGCACAAAAGACTTACAATGTATGAATTAGGTGTAAAGTTAACTATTATCGATATAATGTGATATTGACAGATCATAAAGCTTAAAAAACTTTAAAACGTGTTAAAATAGACAAAAGAGACTTGTTGGAAAGTGTACCAAGTCAAAAAATTATAAATAACTTTTAATATTTTCAGGAAAAAAAATTAAAAAATAATGTATTTAGTAATTAGCGTAGGCCGAGCTTGACTGGTAGTCGACGATTTCATTTTATAAAATTATTTTCATATAAACCTTACAAGGCTGGACAAACAAAATGCGATATGGGTTTCCAACTACTTATATAATTTCTGCTTAATTAGCGGAAGTGGAGCAGCGTTTCTTAGCTTCATGTTGTATCGCGCATATAGCAGGGTCGGCGGAGAGACCTAGCGGCTTGATAATCAATTGTTCACTGTTTGTCAAGACATTATTTAGTATTGTTAGAGCAAGGGAAAGAAAATAATTTTAATATAATCATTCCCTTGAGTAGGAATATAACCCATAACATTCACGTTTACAGTTGACGCTATGCCACTAAGCAACGGCGACTATGCCGTGTATTGCCGGCGCTTTGCTTTTGTTACGAGCAATTAAAATAAAAATATTAAATATTTCATTATCTCAAGTGAAAATTGAACTCACGTCTGTATCGACGGCCTAACATTTTCATTTTATTTACCTTTCAAATATAATTAATAAAACTCAAATTGGTACTCGTAATATATAACAGATTAATATATTCTCACGAAGCGTTCTCTCTTTTTTATACCATCAACAAAGAATAATACCCGTTTAAACACTTAAGTAACTCTCATTAAATCACCATTAATACTATTTAGTATAACTTAATCCTCACTTAATAAATCTTTTCGAAACTTCCCGCCTACGCGAGTCGTCTGGTTCAGCGTCGAAAATAATTCAGACCTTAACACCTACTAATTCTCATTTAATACATTCAACTTGTTTGTAGAACGAAAGGATCTGTTACCTTGGTACAGAAATGTCAATATAAAACGTTATTTATAGCCAAATTTGGATAACAATTATATTGGTTCATGTTAAGCATTATGACAGGTTGTGGGTTCCATTCCCACTCGAGTAAATGTGATATTTAATATCATTTCCTCGCTCTAGTAACGACGCAAAGCTCGGCGTTGAGTTCCGCTCCTCAACTCATTTTGCTTATAGAATTCAGTGGAAAATAAGTGTCGATCGTTAAGTCCCTGGGAACCTCGGAACCCCTCCCAATTTCCCTCAGTTGATCCTGCTATGTGCAGGTTACAATGTGAAGCTAAAAAAGAGTTAAGCATCTTTATGAGTCGTTATTAAATATAATACTTGATAATTATGATATATTGAGTATACTGAGTGTATTTCTCAATTTTTTAATAAAGTGGAGATAAGTCTTATTAACGGTTTCGACTCTGTTTTCGCTGAATAGCAAATCAGGTAATAGGTACAACTTTTAAGTTAAATTAAGTGTACAATCGTCGGCTTAAAGTGAAAACCTGCTAACAACATATTAAGAAAATTGTCAAGAGGGATAAAAATGTTTTTAATAAACTATGAGTATATTACCTACGTAGAAAGATTTTTAATATTTCGAAAATTGTCTTGTATTCTCTACTATGTACCTTCTACTAATATATATAATAATAAATATTAAAATTAAAAATCGGCTTCACGATGTATCCAGCACAGTGCAGGGTAGGGAGAGGAAGCCTAGTGTTAGAGCACTCCGTTCCCAACTTTCTGCCGAATTTTGGAGACATTGCGTGTTAAGTGGCAGAATTCAACGCCGCGCTTTGCCTCGACACCGGAGCGTAGAAATGGAAATATAAACTAAAGTAAATATTTCATCTCGATCATCGGGATCGAACCCACAACCAGTCGGTTTTACAGTCTCACTTTGTGCCCCTGCGCCACGACTGGCCTGTTAATAAATATTTATTTAGTATACAAATCGCGGCGTTGAGTTCCACTGCTCTACACGCAATATTTAGAAAGTTGAGCCATATGCCACCTCTTTCTCTCTATGTGGAAAATTCATATTTCATGTAACATAGTCTACCATGTAAAATAACGCATCAACTAATTAGTGTATGAGCGTCCATCATTAAAATATACGAGTGAGCCGGTCTCTATAAAAAATTTATTTTTACTGTTTCAAGAATATATTTCATTGTCAATCTCGCTAGCGTATTGCATCGGAACCGGAACGTAACTGTTGTTGGTATCTAACGGTATATTCGTTTGCAGTACTTTTTCTTCGTGCTCTCTAAGATCTGTAGCAACGGTACTAAGTGCAAATTTACTAGATGCCAGTATTACTATACTACTGTAGTTGCGTTTTGTCTTTTATCATGTTTCGTAATAAGTCAGCGTAGCTACTTGTTTTACTGTCTTTTTTTTTAGAGTTAAGTGGAATTAATATTTTACACAAGCAAATTAGAAATTTAATAATTTGTATAAATTTTTTTAGAGTTAAGTAAAATATTTATATCAATTAATTTCTAATCCATTATTAAAGAAATCTCCACTACAGCTGTTATTTTAATTCGAAACCGATTGACAAAACATATTTTATAAATAAATAAATTATATTTTTTATGTTTAAACCGTTCGTAAAGCAAAGAATTTAGTAAATATAAATAAAACAAAACAACTAAACTTTCTTTGCTTTTTGAACTTAAAAAAACATTATTTCTGTTATAATGTATGTATTGTTTAGCATTTTAAAAAAGTTTCATTGAAAGTATTCATAATTTAAAATCTCTTAAACGTAAACATTCATAGTTTGAAACAAGTAGTAGCCCCACAATTTGAGTGCATCCACTGGATCACGTCCATTGTGAATAGAAAATAACGTATTTTGTTGAAATCATTAGTTATTATAAACTATTTAGATGACACATAAAACTTAAATAGGTATGTACTTAAGTGCAATTTAAAGTTTAGTTCCATACAACATTATAATGCTTAACGTGAACTATCTTAAAGAAATGATAGTTTATAAAACGAATTATTATAATATTTGAATTTATTATTATTTTTTCATATATCCTGCCTAAGCTTTAGGATAGCCTTCGCGGCGCGGTGAAACACCGTGACTGACAATGATTGCCATTAATGGTTTTCATTTCTCCGCTCTACTAGACAAAATACGATGTTTAGTGTTGACGTATCAAAGCACGGGCAGAAGGTGGAGAACAAATTGTCTTAACACTACTTACGGGGAACTATTTAAGGAATTCCCTTTGGACAATGCATAATTGTGAAATGAATTTAAAAAACTACTGCATAAATTACATTAACGTTCGCGCCTAGATCAATCCGCAAACAACGTATCGTTTATCAAAATTAGTTCACTGGTTTAGCAGTTACAGATGTATAAAAGAACAGACTTATACACAGACTTACGTACATACGAGGTAAAAACACAACTCTCCCTCCTTTTGAGCTTCGCCGCTGACGGATAATAAACTCCCAGAGCGAATCAAGGCGGGCTTCTATTAGTATACAACTGAGCTTAAAGAATTCTTATTTTCTTCCCCTGTCATACCAGACTTATTGTTTACGGTAATTCCTAGAGCTATGAAGAAATTTAATGCTATCATAAAGTCGTATTACAATTACTACTATAGTCGTCAGTAAAATCCGATATACTCAAATGGGAAATGTAGTTAGAATGGGAATACAGTGAAAATTTATAATATTTTATTCCAAAGTAAACTATAATCAACTGTGAGGGAAGCTTAGTAAAATTTTAAAAAAGTAAACTGCGCTTTATGTTAATTACTAGACAAGAAAAATTAAAACAATTCAAAATAAGAGTACGACACGACTACCACTGATTGACAATTTTACCAAACGAAATAAAATAAGTACTGCAATTTAAGAATCTTAGAATTATTATACAAAAACCATATTAAACAATAAAGACGAGGAAATATTACACTAGTACATAAAATAAGCGTTTTAGTCGCGATAAACCTAATTAGCGACAGCTTACGTCACTTCAATCATAATTTATATCATAATTGAGCAAACAACCGTTGTAGTAGGATTTGTAAACGGGACATTATGTGTATTAATATTGTTTTATTAGTTGTAAGTTTAGCCAATATTATTGAATCCAAATCAAAATCCGATGTTCTAGAGTCTAGAGTAGTCAATGGAGAACATGTATCAATAACAAATTTTGCTCATTCATGTTTTTTATTAGTAAATGAGCCTCATGGCAGTTTTGTTTGTGGAGCTTCAGTGATAACTCAAAATGTACTACTCACTGCGGCACATTGTATTGATTCATGCGGCAGGAGGTGTGCAGACGCAGCAGTGTATGTCGGCAACGAAAACAGAAGAAGGGGAAAAAGAATGAATATTGCAGCTACGAAAATACATGAAAAGTATATATCGAGTCAAATAAGTAACGATATTGGCATTATTCTACTAGATAGTAATCTTTCTCTGAGCAAGTATATTATGAGAGTGGCTTTAATGAGAAAACCTCCAAGAGAAAAAAATGGTGTTATTGCTGGTTGGGGACTAATTGATGTAAGTTTGTCCGTAGCGATATTTAAGAATATACTTTAATAAATAGAATTCAAAATAGCTACCTTATAAAAGCTACAATCGTGCAATCCAACCGGGGAAAATTGCGGACTACTATCACTAGTACATATATTATATAAGAAAAACTTAAATTCTTTCTCGCTTTATGGTCCTAAGGTTTACAATATTGAAGATATGTGTTTAATAATTAAGGTTATTCTAGGATAGAAAATAACCTTAATTAATTGAAACAGATAATTACATATTCTACCCTTAAATAAAAACACATAACACAATATATCAACGCTATATTACAAATTTTAGGAACTGCTTAGCGTATCAACGGATAAACTACATTATGCTAGGCAAAGAATATGGAGCCATGAAGATTGTATTAGAAAGATATCAAATTTACCAGATGGTACACTGTGTGCAGGAGACATGGAAGAACAAAAATACGCTTCAGAGTAAGTTAAATGAAAAACCCAAAAACATCCGAAACTCTCATGTATAAATATACAAAAATTTCAGAGTAAAATTAGCAGAATGGATTTTCTTATCTTTTAGATTTTTATTAAAAACTGCTGATTGTTTTAAATGCTAAGATTATTTTAAATATTTAAGTTCTAGAACTATTTAAGTTCTAGAACTCTGTTTTCCATTTATGTTCCGAGAACATAAATTGTTTTCCATTTACGGAAAAAAATCAATACATATGTAGTCCGCTAATATTTTTTTTACTTAAAACACCAGGGCAAGGCTAACTTATACGATAAGTTACGAAACCATTTATCGAGTTTGGGCTTGTAACAAAACATAAGTTAAGGAGTTTTTGACACAGGTTACTTAAAAAAATGACTCTTTTCCATTGATCTTAACATATGTTGTTCAATTCTCCTCGTTACTAGACCTGACGATGGAACTGAAAGAAGACTGATAGAACTCTATTTGTAATTGCTAATTTCAGAGGAGATTCCGGTAGTGCCTTAGTGATAAAGAACTATATACAAGTCGGTATAGTATCTTATAAGAGGCCTGATGTGTCGGTTGCATTAGTCGTATATACAGACGTTTCATATTTCTACGATTGGATCAAACATACGTCAAGAAAAATGTACTGTAACTATTTTGGATTAAAGTAATAAAAAATATTTCTTGTTTTATTAAAGTTTATGCACGGATTTCTGATTGTCCGGACGAACTTAAATCTATTTTCGTGAAATCAATTCAAACAAGCAAATTTTTTTTTAATTTCGAAGACGTACCCAACGTTTAGCTGCCTCTTACAGAAATCAATGCAAAAGATTCTATTGAGAGATTCTATGCTTTTGAGGGACTTAGGGCTTATAAAAAACCACTATAATAAGAAAACCACTGCAATAAAAAATAGCCATCAAAATTATGTGAATGTAAAAGATATGACGTATTGCGCAATTCTAATTGTTATGACGATATTTATGTGCTACCATAGCTACAGATTTGACGGGTTTTCATTGTAGATTAGCTAAGGTTAGGTTAAAAAAAAATTAAAAATAACTATCCTTTTTGTTCGCTGGAAAATGCTTTTATGCATCAGACCATCTGAAGGAAGGGCCGATGTACAAATGGATGGTACTGTGGGACTCATCACAAAGGCCCGATACTATCCACTAAAACATATCGAAAATCCTCTAACTATATAAATCGCCGCAGAACTGCTCCCGCGTGCCATTATGACGCCGCGCTCGAATCAGTTTCTATTGGGTGCTACCTTCAAAGTGTCTCGAGGTTTCTCTTAGGGCACCCGCAGTCTCGATTAATTACAGAATCAATAGCGCCTTGCTTTACTCTGTGGCCAGAGTATGATTCACCGAATCAAGGGAAGCATCACACATCGTGTCATACCGGTGACCACCTGAGGCGCAATCTAATGCAGGTATTTGTCGAAGCAACCGTACACCGAAAGCACCTGCACCAGCCAGGACCCCAAAATCACTGTCGAAATTAGAGAAATATAAAAACAAAAAACAAGCCTTGTGCTAAAACAAGTTAGGGATAACCATACCAGGTTATTAATTTTATTGCTTTTTTAAAATGGTCACATGGGTAAATCTATAAAACGAAATATATTAGTATTTTAGTAAAAATTATTCAGTTTTTAGAAATTTTCATATGACACATATAAAAATCTAAGTCTGGAATGTTTAAGTTTTGTAGGAAAGAGAAAAAGATGTAGAATGGTCGTTTTTTATATAGTCTCCCTATTTATTGTTATTGTAACACCGTAAAAATATAAGATATAACTTATCAAGTAGATGATGCTTGAACGATATTCATATAACTTACTAGGTTACATTTCCGGTGGATACCATAAAAAGAACATTGTGTAAGTGGTCATATGTATTTTTATTAAAAAAAAGAAACAAACGTTCAATAACCTAATTTCATTGATTGCTGACCTCGTGTTTGATACAATATCTATAAATATACATATATCATTCACATTAGCATCAATAAATATGTAAATGTATTTCAAATATAATATTCGTCAACTTATATCGCATCGTAAACTTTGTGACTTAAATTAATTACATTTAAAAACGTTAATTTATTTTACTGTAAAACGGTCTATAAAGCGGTTTTATTGACTACCTTCGACTACCAATTAAGAAACTAAATTAGCGATTTAAGGATGTTACGGCTGTTGATTTTTATTTTATACGTCTCAACGGGTTTCGGTTTGTCAAAATCGAATGGGACCGAAGGTAGGATTGTAAAAGGGTATAAAGTTGAAGTGCATAGGTATCCACATTCAGGGTTTATGCATTTTCGTAAATATATTCCGACGGCTTGCGGTTCCTCCCTGTTGATGGTCCAGGCGGTGATAACTGCTGCCCACTGCTTAGACGAAATTAACTATCATAATGGCGACATCAATATCTTTTTTGGTGCCTCAATACCTTTACACGCTACAATTGTAAGAAAAATTGCAAATTTTCACATCCATCCGAAATATAAAGCAGAAAAGGGTCAATATAATCTTGGTATTGGTTTTCTGAACGCACCTGTGCCTCTAAGCGATTTTATAAGTAAAATACCGATTGCAACGAAAACTCCACTGGTCAATGATGCCCTGTATACTAGTGGATGGGGAAAACAAGTGGTAAGTAAAAACAGGTGTAATTACAGTTTTAATTGCTTATCCTACAAAAATGGCTTGAATTGTTATGTATTTTAGTTAGGTAGTTTTTCTTTTTATATAGAAACTTATAATTTAGTATTTGACTTTTGACTTAATTTTATAATTTATAGTAATCGCCAGTCTTAGGTTATACTTGATTGAAATAGACGGCCGTACTACGGATAAAAGTTTAAAATCCTTCCTATATATATATATACATATAGTCCTTTTAAATAAAACAGATAATATGGCGGAGGCCATAGTAATAAGTGTGACTGCAAAATCGACTAGTTGTGGGTTCGATCCCCGCTCGAGACTTAATTTAAATTTATGTTTTCATTTCTTTGCTCTGCTGTCGAAGCAAAGCACGGCGTTGAGTTCCGCCACACAACACGCAATGCTAGGTTCCCTCTGCCTACCCTGCTCTGTGCGGGTTACAGCGTGAAGCTAATTTTAGATATTATGGTAACGTAACGTAGTACCAGACTAGCATATACCATAATGGGCAGTGGGTAGTAGTGGTAGGTATAGAGAACGCGAGGACATCATTATGTGTTATATTAAAAAATCATATCTCCGAAATGTTCTTACTTAAATATCACTAAAGTATTAATTAAATTGTATTCTTTCAGCCTGAAAAGCTTCCCGACTACAGCGATTTAAGACATTTGAAAGCGTCCAAACAAAGAGTCATTTCTCTACGAGACTGTGAAGGCTACACTGGATTGAAAATGTCATCAGCTTACTGGTGCACGTCATCTATTAATGGCTATCATTATCAGTATGTAACTACGTGCTTAGACAGTTTTAGGTACAAACAATAAAACCGGTAAACGGGACGGCAGTGGACTCGATTTCTACTCCAGAGAATGAAATATTTAACATCTTCATTTCCTCGCTGCATTAATCAGACAAAGCGCGGCGTTGAGTTCCGCCAACAGGCAATACCTCACTCCACAGAAA
Organism: Heliconius congener; assembly: GCA_018230605.1. Lineage (NCBI taxonomy): Eukaryota > Metazoa > Arthropoda > Insecta > Lepidoptera > Nymphalidae > Heliconius > Heliconius congener. The sequence goes on from DWAO01000343.1 coordinate 20,045, forward strand.
GTGTGGAAAGGAAATGTCTTAATACTTCTCATATTCTCTCTGCCTACTCTGCTATGTGTGTGATACTGCAATATATTTAGATAGATGATTTTATAATATAAAATTAAACTGATCCCGTATATCTTTTTTTTATTTATACATTTTGTATAATTTAATTTTGCGACTTTAACACTGTTTCTTGAAAAACATTTCTTGTTAACGTCATAAAAAAATAATAGCTTAAAATATTGTAATATTATAGCGGAGATGCGGGCAATGGGCTTGTCTCTAAGGATAAATTCTTAGTAGGAGTCGTCTCCTACATGATCGACGACATCACCATCTACTCTGACGTTACTAGAGAAGTTAAATGGATAAGAAAAGCTATAAAATCTCTTTTTAAGGAATTCTGTGAAAAAATGTAAACACTTAAATGGCGCTTATGTTGTATTAAAGTATTATTTCATAATTTACTTTGTGATTTTGATAAAATTAAGTTAGTAACTATCATCTTTTTTATTCTAAGCTTATATTTTATTATATCGTATATAGTTATATCATATTGTAGATTACACACATATGTAAGTACATAGCGCAGGGGCATAAACGTGGGACTGTAAATGCGAGTGGTTGTCGATTCAAATCCCATTCGAGGAAATTTTTATTTCTTCGCTTTGTAGCGAGGCAAAGCGGGGCGATGAGTTTCGCCGCTCAATACGCAACATCTCCAGGATCCAGCGAAAAGTGGGTGTCTTAACACTAGGTTTCCTTTGTCTGAAAAAAAATATTAAAAGCTTAATATTTTAGTCCACTTTAAGGCCGACAGCCGACTTTATTATTGTACCACGATACAATTTAATTTTATTACGTTCACACGAGCGACGTCCCTATAAGGAACCATAATATAAAAAGTACTAATTTGAAGATATAGCTTGAAACGTATTGAGAAATAAATAGAGTTGATCCACTATCGATACGAGGCAGTACAGTTTATATAGTCTACAGTCTACAGTACACTTTCGCGAAGGAAGGCCCCGCATTATAATGAGATGATAAGCGCCTGCGGGGATTCTTCCGCAACATGCACTTGTTAGTTTGCTCCGTTAAAACGTTTAGTTTATGCAACAGTAAATATGTTGGTCTGTGTAGTGCTCGAATATATGTGACTCGAATTGCGACTTACCTACTATTTATCACTTTTTACTGTATTTTAGATTTAGATTGTGAGTTTGAAGGCGTTAATTTTGATGTATTTTGTGTTTTTCCTGTTTAAGGTTATTAAATTTAAATCGTAGCTCACAGCTGCATACACAATGCTTGTAAAGGCGACTGGTTGTGGATTCAATTTCTACTCGAGTATTAATAATTTTGAAAACAAAGCGAAAGCGATGTTGAGTTCCGCCACTCAACACGGAATTTTTCCAGAAAAATGGGAATCGGAAGTGTCCACTTCATATACATATGATATGCATAGAAAAATTAAAACCTATAGTTATTTCTTTTTAAAATAGGATATATAACGGTTTACACAAATTTTAAATATAATAGATTTAAATAAATTCAATATATAATAAACATAAGACACTGAACCCTAGTGTAGAAACCAAAAAGAAAAAATCAAATACAAAACATCGAATTTCACATCAATAAATCAATAATAAGAACCTATTCGTATATCTCCATTTGTTACGAAGTTTCAATAAGGCATCACGGCGTGTCTTCTTGAACGCTAACCTGTATTGTTCCCTATAAGCCGGTCCCTCGAGATGCACTGCCTCGGGAAGCACACATTTGGAAGGAAGGAAGTGATGACCAAATAAATGATACTCACGTCTATTTTAAGAGTACCGCTTCTAAAACCCTTTAAAGATTTTATTATTTCATATTTGAGGTCGTTCGTGGCGCAGAGGCACAAAATGTAACTGCAAAATCGACTGATCAAATTCGATCTCCACTCGAGAAATTGAAATATTTATTAACATTTATATTTTCATTTCTTTACTCTGGTGTGGAAGCAAAGCGCGGCGTTAAATTCCGCCATTCAGCACACAATGCCTCCAGAATTCGACGGAAAATGGGGAACGGAGTGTCTTAACAGTAGGTTCGCTCTGCCTACCCTGCCGTGTGCGGAATACAGCGTGAAGCTGATTTTGATTTTTATATTTATCAGTCGTTGCCTGCTGCTTTGGTTGCTGGTACTCTAACACGTGAAATGGAAAATTCCACATTTTACGAATACTTTTAGTATCCCCCTACATTCTATGATTCTGTATTTCAAATTCCAACTATCTAGTTCAATAGTTTTGTCTGAGTGTTTTCTGTCAGTCAAGAAAGAGTTTTCTATATTATATAGATTATTTGCACTTACATTAAGAGGCCAATGTTGCGATCTGACTGTAAACGTGATGATTGTTAATTTTATACATTTTTTTTAAAAGCACAGCGTTGATTTCTGCAACAAGACGCTAAATATTTCAAATAAGGTGGGAAGTGAAATATCTCAAGACTAGATTCTCACTGCCTGCCGTCCAATATGCGGAAAATTTGTGAAGTTCCTTTATGAATTAATGGCAGACGACAGGGGTGATGTTTGATAATATTTCATGTTAAAATACAAAATAAATTAATTTAATATATTTTTAATTTAAAATATAACTTTCTTCCTTCCTTCCTTCCTTTTCCTTTGGAAAATTCCTCTTAAAGTAGGAAACCGAGTGTCTTAATCTTAACACTAGGTTTTATTAAACATGTATAAGCTAAATAATATTTACTTATAATTCTTTAAAATTTAGTTTTAATATTATCTTGTTTTTAATACTTTCCGCATATAAATAATTAATATTCTCGTTACATGATTTTATATAGTCAGTAATGCTAACAACAACCCGTTACCTTCCGAATTAGGCATGTAACATTAGAAGGGTCGAATTTTAGTATAACGCTATTCTCTCCTGTGTCATTTGGCAGTATTCTTTCATATTTATTATCCACCGTGGTCATTCATATTTTTTATCCAATAACTTTCTTTTGAGTACTTTGATTGTATTGTTGTTTGATGGTAATTCTTTTTGTGCTCATATAAAAAGCTTGAAACGCCATTAACTCAACTAGAAAGCTGAAAACGCTTTATTATAACGCTATCAGAGAACAGAACTTAACTGATTTTATGTTAATTTTTGTCAAGGAATACATAATACTTGACCAACGTTTTCAAATTGACCAAACAGTTGTTAACAGTGGTTCTTATAATCACTGTTAACAACTGGTTGGTCGTCCCCATTGAATGAAAGCAATGACTTTTGGTTATCATAAGATGATGAATATGTCAACTGCTCTGCTGAAGGAAGTTTTCATAAAAATTCTCTTCTTGTGAGACAGCAATAATGGCTAATCAAATCATGAGATTTATCTTGAGTTCAGATGGTCATAGTAGGTATGGTAGTCATATGGAAAAGAAATTCCAAAAATGGGAAAGATAACAAAAGGAAAAAAAATCACGATTGAGGCCGGTCAGGGGCACAAAGTTTGACTGTAAACGGTTGTGGGTTCGATCCCCACTCGAGGAAATGAAATATTTATTTTTATTTTCATTTCTCCGCTTTGGTGTCGAAGCAAAACGCGACGTTGAGTTCCGATACTCAGCACGCAATGCTTCCAGAATTCGTCGGAAAGTGGGAGTGTCTTAACACGAGTTCCCTCTACCTATCCTTATAATGAAAATGTTAGTTAATATATTTGCAAAAAAATATATATTTTCAAATTTTTCTTTACTTTAATATTCGTCCCTACTTTCTGAACACTTTACACCCATATAAACGAGCGACTTCTTGTTAGACCTTTAAAGCTTGACAGGTGTCTGTAGCCAGTATAGATAGCTATTAATAATAGTTGGTAATAAGTAGTGTAACTCAATCGTTAACACGTGCCAATAAATCGATTGAAGAAATCGTGAAAGTTAACGTCTATATATAATGAATAGGTGTGAAAACTATGTTAGAAAAATTAAATATCAGTTGTTTCTTTTTTATGAAAGGGATGGTTCTACTAAAGAAGGTACTTTTTTTAAGATTTTTGATATAATGGGTGTGAAGGAAAATGTAAAATATTCTTAATAACCTGAAGATAATATTTATCCTGGCTTTAATTAAATAATGACGTAAACAAAAACAAAATCACACATATATATATATATATATATATATATATATATATATATATATATATATATATTATGAAAAAAATACTCCTACTTATTATATATCCTTTACATAATACCAATTAAAAGTGATATTTTTTTTAATTATGAAAGAGACTACCTGGAATAATATTAGTTTGGCTATTATCTCAATCATAATTTTCAATGCAAGTAATTGCTTACAATACTTTTAACGATCATTTTTCTATTATATAATTTTTCAATTATATATAAGTTTAAATAGATTTTAAAATGCTTGATATCATCAGTTGATCAGTCACAATGAGTTCGGCTTAGAGTGCAAACATGCTAAATCCGTTATTTAAATAAAACGGAGTAAAATAATATATAAATAAAAATAAATAAAGATTTCAGTCTTCAATATGAAATAAAATTAAGATTATCTGTAGAATACAAACTAATTTTCCTTCTGATAATATATACAATCAATAAATATTAATATAGGTATATTATCACAAGATTTTTTATTTAAATGGTTTTGTTTCGCTTTTTACTTTAATTTAATTTAATTAAGTATAAGCAACCATCTTTATATGTATGTACTTTTAAAGCAAAAGATAATAATTAATAGAACAACTTACAAGCTTACAAAATATCTTTTAGACGAGTTTAACGATTCATTATCCCTACAAGGTATACATTTGTTTAGACACCTTTTATTTTATTTTAATGACTATGTAAGTGAAATTTTAAAAGCTTTAAGAATAGCGGTGAATACAATTAAACTTTTCATTTTTAATCATTCCTCCTAAATTCATTTTATTTATTTATATAATAAATTTCATAATGGCAGAATAATGCTTTTATGTGCATGTGCAGTGTAGAAATCAAATATCACTTTTTACAATATTAGTAGATATACCTCGTGCTATCAAAACAAATCCAACGATGTATCATTTATCAAAATCGGCATATTGATTTACCAGTTACAAGGGAAGAAAGGAACGAACATACATACGCTAAAATATAACCCTCCTTTTGCGAACTCAGGTACTTATGGTTCCAATTGGAAAAATATGTTTGTGTTCGATTTTTCTTAAGGGGAGCCTCCCTTAGATATATCTATAGACAGGGATCACGTTAGTCCTTTCGTTGTAAAGCACTACAATACCTGCGGTCAGAGACGCTCAGAATGTATCATATTATGTTATGCGCAACTCTTAGTTAATTCTATTTGACTAGGGAGGAGAAACCGTAAAAGCCTTTTCAAATTGAAACAACTACTAAGTTTTTTTTTCTTTAGATTTTTTTATTTAAAGGCTTTATTTATGTAAAAAAACACACATGCTCCACAAATGGAATAGGAGACGAGAGGAAAGATGGCGGAACAGATTTAAACTTACTTTAAATTAGACATTCATTTGTATGGCAAAAAAATCAAAAATAGCATTTTTTAAATTATAGGATGTAGAGTATAGAGATTATTTATCACTGTGTATCCACTGTAGATAAAGTTTACCTAGGAACTAGTGCTAAGACACTTCATTCTCTATTAAACAACAGTAGGAGTAAATTAAACAGTAGTTCCGTTTAATTTACTGCTCAGCTCTGCTGCTTCAGCTCCTGGATTGGTAATCTCGCGTTTTCAGTCGCACCATTGTGCCCTGCGCTAGTAGTATTTAGAATATATATAAAATATGGAGATAAAATGCTTTAAGAACTTAACCGTAGATAGCAAGTAAATACCATAATTAAAATACCAGCATCACGCTGTATCCCGCACACACCAGGGAAGGCAGAGTAAAACTAGAGTTAAGAAACTCCGTTCCGGAATGCGACGGTAAATGGGCATATAGCAATTTTATATACAAATAAATTCTTTCATTTCATATTTATCGTTATCACGAACAATTTTCCTTATTGAAGAAACAATCTTTATTACGATTTACATAAACATCATAATATTGATATCTATGCGTCCGATTACTTCACATAAAGCTACTGTAAAATTACTTTCTAACGGTACCTTATAATCTACATTACTTAGTGCTATTACCATTATTACCGGTTGTATTATTATATTATATTTGATTATAGTAGTTTCTATTTGTAAATAATTTGATCAGTAATATCAATTCATTCTAATTATAGAAATGTAGATAGCTCCGTCAGTCTGTCCGTTGCTTTGTAACAGCTACACTTAATAACCAGAGAAGGAAATTTACAATCTCTCTTTATTTATTCCGTCGGTAAGAAATGCGTGACTTTTAGTTTCACATGCAGTGTCCCGAATATAGCAAGGTAGGTAGAGAGAATCTAGTGTTAAAACATTCCGCTCCCCACACACTGGCTAATTTCAAACATTGGGTGATAAGTCGCAGAACACAACGCCGCGCCTTCTCAATTCAATCCATTGAATGGATCTCTATTTTTACGGCCTATATTTTTATTTGTACTTTGACAGATATCTTTAAAAATATCTATATGAGGACGAAAAATGATCAATGTGGACAAAATGCCAACTACACACGAAAATCTTCACATAATGAAAATAAACAAAACCTTATAATTCTTTAATTCTTCAAATTACACATACGCCTCTAGAATTATCTCTAGCCTAAATTCTAAAAAGGACTTTATATTCAATATATATATATATATAAAACCGGCCAAGCGCAAGGCGCACACCGAGGCGTTTTCCGTACAAATTCCAATAATTATATTCAAAATAAGAAGTTACATGCTTAATTTTTTATCATCAAAGTTAATGCTTCAGACCTGAGAAGAACCACGAAACTTAGAGGTACTTATTTTTTTTAAATCAATTTGGTACAAATACATATTTAATTATCTGTGACAATGATACCTTTGAAACAGACTGGAACGAGCATTTCATTCCCATTTTTTTTAAATCGTGATGTAGAAAATTCTCTGACGTTTTCTGGAATCCTATAATAAGTTCTTTGATTTTCACGATTATTACACATATTAAATGAAACTAA
>DWAO01000344.1:0-27171 GCA_018230605.1 Heliconius congener
CGAACCCACAACCAGTCGGTTTAACAGTCACACTTCGTGCCGCTGCGCCACGACCTGCCTCATAATAATATAATTCTAATTGATATATATATATAACAGGTGCTGGGAGAAAAAATATCTTTAAATATAATAAATATCCTTAGTCAACATTTCTTCTACCATAACTTTCCTATACGTACAATAAAAAAATGTTGAGATTTCAATTGTTATATATAAAATTTCTAAAATTTACCCTTTTTCCTAATAAAGTGAATTGGTCAAACTAATCTGAATTGCTTGGTGACGTCCCAGACTGTCGCACATATGTATGTATTACGTACATGTGTATCAAACCACATCCAACGGCTGGTCTAGTGGTTCAGACTTAATCAATGCCGTCACCAAAATATGGGATTAGTTTACTTCCACGTTAAATCGTTGAATGTTGTACTTATTATTCATTTATTATATTAAATTATTTATTATAGTTTTTAAGGAAAAAAAGAACCCCGAAAGGACGGACAATAAGATCATTTTATTGTCCGTCCGTCTGTCTATCTGTCTGTCAAGACCTTTATCTCAGTAACGCTTGGAGATATTGAGTTGAAATTTAAACCATATACTCAAATTTACGCCCCAAAATTTTAATTAATAATAAACATTTTTGTATATTTACTTAAAAAAAGATATGGACGTTTATATCGCAAAAACCGCGTATTTCAACAAGATCACTATCACAATCATAATTCATAAGGTACTTCCAGTTGACTTAGAATTATGAAATTTGGCAGCTAGTATCTAGAGGTAGTAGTAGTTCAGGGAAAAATCTGTAAACTATACATTTGTGGGTAAATCCTAAGAAATAATAGCCTTAAAAAGGGTTGCAAAATATGGTAATTAAGCCGCTAGCTTAAGTTAGGTATCAGATGAAGGGGCTCTAGTTAAGCTAAGCCTGAATTTCAGAAAAAGCTTAACACCTCCAATTGTTTACGGAACCCTCGGTGACCCGGGTGACCCTGACTCACCCTTGACCGGTTTTTTTTATTTTGTAACATCACGTTGTATCCTGCTAAAAGAGGAAGTCTAGGAACCTAGAGATTATACAGTCCATTCCTTTTAAGAAGTCTCATTCCTCACTTTCCGCTGAATTCTGAAGGCGTTGTCTTGTGTGGTGATTCCCATCTTTGCCTCCTTAAAAGAAATGAAAATGCATTGAAAAGAAAATATTAAATATTTCATTTCCTCGAGTGGAATTCGAACCCACAATCTTCTGTGTTTACGGCTGCACGCTCCCCTGCGCTTTGCCAGGTCTGGCCTCAAAGACAGTGACAGTTTGTATAAAAAAACGTATTTATATTTTTCTCCGCCGCCGATATGAGACAAAGTGCACTTAAATAAATCTTTTTCTTTACTTCTTTAATACTTCAGTATGGAAGACAAATGTAAAGGAATATATAGATATTATTAAATAATAGCATTTTTGGAACAGCTCCGCTCACATCAACTGAACAATATTGGTTTAAGGCTCAATCAATCCGCCGATGGAATTTATTTCAAGTTATTATATATCAAATGAAAGTTAGTAGTCGTTTTAAAATAACAATTTAAATTAGTATTTAAAGAATGGATTCAGCAATGATTCAATATCATGACTTCATTATGTCATTTGGAAAACAAGGACGATATCACCTTTACATAGTTTTCTGTATGTACATAATATGATTAAAATCGTCATTTAACAGATGAACAGTTAGAATAAATATTGGTTTTTAAATTAACCTTCTTGGTTTTTAAAATAACACTATAATTTTCTTTAAAATATAACACAGACTGCGCTCGTCTTCTATTGTCATAGTAAACCGGAACCGTAAAAAAATATTTTAAATGACGGGAACCTTTACTTGCGGCGGCTACAGGCAACCAAGTGTTATAATGTTGAAAAAGTAATAAGCATTAATTTGATTTATAATTCACTTAAAAAACACATGAGTAGATCTACATCTACATATTTTCAAGTGACCCAGCAGATTAAGAGGTGGCGACCATTCTTTTTGCAATTCTTTAGATGATTTTCTTTCAAATGATGTTGGATTCATATAAAAAATATGTGAGTACAGTTTTTCAACACAAACAAATTATCGTAAGTTAAATTACAGGTTATTGGTAATCTTTTCTACTGTCATATATCATTCTTAAAAATAAGTTTCATGAAGAAGACAGATACCTGCAGATTCATGGAATGGGATCTTAGAGAATACAGCAATCTTCGACCAATAATATTAATACATCCTGCCCCCCAATTTCCTCCGGATCTGGAGACACTGCGTGTTAAATGGAGGAACTCAACGCCGCGCTTTACCTCGACACCAGAGTAATAAAATCAATATATTTCACTACTTCAAGTGAGAATCGAACACACAAACTGTCGCGTTTACTGTGAGCATCTATAATAAATATGCCTAGAAGTCATTTGAGCACTAAATCCTAGAGATAATCCTAGAGATTTACTAATTGAATAACTAAAAGTACGCTAATTACTTATTTAATTATTAATACATGAATCAATTATTTTCTTACTAAAGTAAGAAAGTAGTAAATGTTTTAATAGGAACGGAGTGTCTTAACAGTAGGTTCCCAGGTTCCCTGTGCCTACCCTGCTATGCGGCTTGCAGTGTGAAGCTAAAATAAAACAAAAATAAAATATATACTTATTGTTACAATAATTTGTTACAGTGCTATCAACAGAGCATTGATCCAATTTTTTATATTATTTGTTCCGTTATATAATAAAATATCTAATAATTGCTAAAATAGAGTTTGCAATTATGAAGTGAAAAGATTTTAATTTTAAATTTATGTCTCTACAGCATGTTGTAGACGAAGGCAACCTTTTTATATATTTATTGCATTCTTCTTTTCACCCACTATAAAAAAATTGAGTGCAACAACATCGCAACTTGTAACCACTGTTTAGTTAGCTTCCCGCTTTATCCCGTATGTAGTAGGTTAGGTTAGGTTAGATCGAGAGATATGAAAATTATTAATTTTCCCGAGTAGAGATCGAATTCACAACCATCGCGTTTGTAGTCCGATAGAATATATGATAGCAGAGGAAACCTGCCAACCTAGTGATACAACACTCCCTTCCCCTATTAGCATGGATAATGAGTATTCTATATTTTATTTACTACATAAAAACAATCTCGATAGGGAATTTAATTAACTGCTATTGTTACATTCAATCTCTCCTTATCTGCACCACGACAGAGATTAAACAATTTAAATATGTAAATGTACACAACTTCAAAATTTAAAGTGTTGAAGTATGTAAACAAATATTTTCTTTATTAAAGAAGTGGACGTGCACCAGACGTCTGAATGTTAATCTTATCAATCATCTTGTTAACATATCTTGTACCACGTCTTTTGTTTTTAATTTTTTACATACGTTTTTTCTCTTTTCAGGGTTTCGTAACTCTTAGGAAATAAAGGAACCCTTATAAGATTATTTTGTTGTCCGTCTGTCTGCCTGTATGTCTATCTGTCTGCCTTTGTCTCAGCAACGCTAGGAGAAATTAAAATTTAAACCATTTACTCAATAGCCGTTTATTAAAAATAAACTTTTTTAGTCGTGGTTATATCGCAAAAATACCCGTATTTCGGCACTATAAAAAGAATCAAAATTAATATTATATATATTATAATTAAAGGGTACTTCTGGTTGACCTAGAATTATGAAATTTGGCAGCTAGCAACTACAGATACTTAGAGTTGTTCAGGAAAAAATGAAACTAATCATTGGTGGGTAAATCCTAAAAAATGATAGCCTTTGATGTTAAATCCACTTGTCTGATATCTTAGTTAGATATCAGATGAAAGGGCTAGGTATTGGAAGCCGAATTACAAAAAAAGCTCCAGACCTCCAATCTTTGTACTGAAATCTCGGTGGGCGTACCTGACTCGCGCTTGTCCGGTTTTTTCATTTAACTAGCAGGGGAAACCTAGCCACCTTGTGACAACTCAACTAGAACTCAACGCCGCGCTTTGCCTCATTAGCAGAGCCAAAAAATGAATACAAAAAATATTTCATCTTCTCGAATGGGAATCAAACCCACAACTTGCGTTGCAGTCGCGCGCTTGTGCCCTACATACTCACTCTTGGAATTTAGCACTCCTAGAATTTGGCAATAGTAAATGTTAAACAATAATATACACCAAATAAATATTATAAATATATGACATTGACATTTATTGACTTATTAAAAAGTGTTTTGGCCTTACTTGTATCGTTACTATACCTTTAAGTACCCCACTTTCAATGAACTTTATTTTACATTTAAAGTTCAATTTGTTAAAGTTTCAAATTGAATTGAACTGGTAACAACTGGCGTACTGTGAGCTCTTGTAATAAAATATTCAATGCTCTTGGGATAAACTGCATTGGCCATGTCTCGGCATGCAGGAAGCATTGTATCTAGATTCTCGATTATATACATAAAAAAAAACCAAAATATATATACAAAGGTTGATTGAGAAACTGGTTTCAAAATAAAAATATAAAGAACAGGGATGTACAATATTACTAAATCTTTAAATATAATACTTATTTATTTAAATATTAACATATGTCATGTCAAGAAAATAAGTTAAAAAGAATAAATAAATAAATAAAACGCAATAGCCAAATATAATTAAATTATCAAACAAAGTATTCTTTATCTTTATTTCAAAGAAATATCAAGGCCCGATCACGTTACACAAAAACGTGAACGAAACTACGTACGTACGTACGTTAAACTTCAATTAAAAGTTTGTATGAAGTAATTGATAAATAAGTTGTACGAACAAGTGGCTCGTGGCTTCCATGCGATAAGAGAGGACTTGAGAGAGAGAGTGTGTACGACTGGTCTGATGTGAGAATGAGATAGACTAAGTGATTTAAACGAATGAGAGGGTCGCAGGGTGTCATGCGCGTAGGGTATACCCACCACGTTGCCGTGACAGCGTTATTATGCCTACTGTTGAATACAAATATGAACTGCTTTCTTTGTTTTTTTCTTTTTTTGCTAGTTTTTTTCTATTTATACGACTCGACATGTAATATTATTTGTTGTTCTCGTTTTTGTGTGCGTGAAAACAATGATTTAGATAGAGTTTTTTGTTATGCTTTTCTTAAAAAATATTGAAAGCATAGGTGAAACAATAATGTATTTATAAAAATGTACACATACATATGTGTAAATTTCTATTTTTTTTTATTTGGAAATAAAATTATATATATATTTTAATTATTAAATTAAAACAAATATTCTTCTTTCTGTAAAAATATATATAATAAATAAATAAAAATCCGTAAATACTGACCAGCATCTCTACAATCGTTACCGCGGGGAGTATAATAACGCAGCACAACAACCCGAACGATCAGTTTGTCTGTAGTCGCGCGAGAGAATATACGCCCGGATAGAGCGCTCCTCGGGGCAACTGATTTTCTTTTTATTTTTTATTTGGCTTCTAGCCGTTGTATGGGTGAGTTTACTTTTGAACTTCCTCTTTTAATACTAAATATACAATTTAAATGAGCCGCTAAATTATATTTAATAATTTTCGTTGTCATAGTAACAAAGAAGCGTGCGGGTGTTGTGAAGGGCTCCGCGGTTGCGTACTGAAAATATTTCGTAGACATAAACAATTGTAAACCAAATAATAAGAAGTTTCATATTCAAATATTAGTTTAAATTAATTTATATTTAATTATTTATTTAAATGTGATTTATATTGTATAAATATTTGGAAATTTTGTGTTATGTTTTGTGATGGTTGCGTACTTGTTTGCGTAATTTTAAAACACGTTCTGCGGAAGAGGAGAAAGGTAAATTCCTTGTGTTAATCTTTTAGAATGTATGACGTGTCGCTACTTTCATTAGGATTTCATTACATAATTTTGCGCTTAAATTAAAATAATTTTTGTATTTATTTTTATTATTTAAATTCCTTTCTTTGTACAAATAATATGATGACTAGTATTTGTAGAGCGATTCAATTTTATTAATTAAAATTGTAAAGTCAATTGTCAATCAGCTGTAGAGCTCTTATAGACGCTGCGTCTACATGCGTTTTCTCTACAATGTGCTAGAAATAATACCCTATAACCCCAATATTTATATAATATTATGAAAAAAATGTATGGAAGTTTTTTAATCCCAAAATTAAGCATTTTCGCTTATTCGTTCACTTTATTTATTTGACTATAAAGGTCAGTCAATAAACGGTTTCATTGAAATGTAAATAAGTAATTTATATTATATTAAATATAAGAATTACTGGAAAAATAGTATTAAAGTACTTAAAAGTGATAACAGTTTTATTTTACTTACTTTATTATTCACTATCATACATTTTCAATATGTTATGAAATATGTAGAGCTCTTAATAGAGGAGTTTATCCGTGCTAAAAACGGGTTTTTCATAACAACATCATTATTATTAAGCAACATAATTTAAATATAATTCAAAAAGGGTTTGATTTGATAATTATATTGACATTGATCAATTATCCAATATTAAATAACAAATTTATTAATAATTCAATGACACTGACACTTGAAAGATAACAAAAAAAACAATGAATTAGGCGGCAAATTAGGCATTACGTACCGCCATTTTTAAATAAGTTTCTTTATAAGTTGACTCTCGATGAAATTTAAAAGTATTTTATACTGTAATAATTTAATCAAACAACCTTGGCTTCGAAATGTAGTATTGTGAATATTATTATTTTTAATTAAGCTTGAAATTAATTACAAATAATGAAATATAATATAATATAAATTAAGAAATTAATTAACTACTCATTTGTCATTTATTTTAAGCGCGCTTTTAAAAGGTTTGACGAAAGTATTAAATTAAAAACCTCAGAAGCCACCACAATTAGGGCATTTAGTATGAATCACGAAATATATTTTGAAAACAAAGAACATCTTTCTTTGGTACAGCGTACCATAATAAGAACATTAAAGATCGTTTACCTCTTAAAGCGCACAGACACACAATATGGACATTAATTCAGAATTACAGATAAATTATTCAAATTACAATAAATTACGACATCTGACTATCTATTGATTATCTCAATACCATTTTTATCGTTTAATTTTATAATTATATTTATAGATATTTATTATCAATATAATTAATTTTTATTATATGATATATTATTTTTTATTATATTTATTGTACATCTGATAACTATTATTTTATTTGACAATTCTACTAAAATTCAAATTTTGCTCAAATAACTTCGAAATTCTATATCAAGGCAGCTTATACACGATTACCATTTGAGGCCTCCAACACAATGGCCTAGTTGCGATCGCGACATGAAACGTGAAACGAAAATACGAAGTAACCTTCGATCCATTCGGTTTTCTATTTGCAAATATTTTTTGGTATATTTTTTTACTTATAACTTTACTTTTTATTAGATTGTTTTTCGATGCCACGTAAATTACTTCTATCGATTCATGTACTGATGTGTAAACATTTTGAAATTAATAAATAATAATTAATAATATATTATTGTTATTGTATCATTATTTGATTAATATTTATTTCTTTTTAACTAACCGCCACTTCACTTTTACTTCAGCTTGGGAACTTAATGTTAAGACACTACGTTCCCATCAAGACACATCTGTTCCCCACTTTCCCCCAACTATTGTTTAAAACAATACAAATATGCATTTAAATGCAATATCTTTTAATATAATATTCTTACTGACGAAATAGGGAAACCTGTTTCTTTATAAGAAAAAGAAAAACAATTTGTAATAACTTTTATTTGTTCATACTAACATAAACGGATTATACAAGTAATCTGTGAGTCATAAATACACTGCAATTTAACCGTATTTTTTATCAGTTGAATCATATTTTGTAAAAAGAGGTTCTTTATGTCGTTGATATTGCAGACACTCGAATACATTTCCCTAATAAAGCACTGACGTGACGTATAGACATGACAAATATAGATTTTTTGGTTTAAACCTATCTCGTGCACGTGATGACGTGACACAATGGCCTAGATAGTCGCGTGCTGTCGAAATTTAATTAAGACGGTTCCGAAATATACATAGTGTAGAGCACCTCAAGTAATTAAATTGGTATTATTTATTTTAAATTTGTTATTTAAATTTTAATTTTAATTGTTTGATAGCTATCAAAATCAATTGTGAAATTTATTTTTTTATAATACCAAGGGTATCTCTAATGAAAATGGGAGAATGTAGAACGGATGATAGTGTTATAAATACCTAAACATTTTACAAACAATAACAAGAATATTATTTAAAAAATTTAATCAGTTTCATAGTAACACGCTTGTGCCCACTGTGCCATAACTGACTCTAGAATATCATACTTATTCTGTACAATATTATATAGAAGATATGTATTATGTTACAATTACCATCTCATATTTGAATCATCTTCTAAGAATTTCATTTATTTAGAGGATACAAGTAAAGCTTACCAGTAACTGAGCCGCTATTCGGTACTGACGCACGATACATGATAATATACCTATTTATAGAACTGATAAATTTACAAGTAAAGAAAAAAACTCAAGGGTAGAAATATTATCGAAAAATCTCCGAAAATAACCTTATATTTAGACTGTATTCAAATATTGACCAAATAAGCAAGACTAGGACATTTTTTTAATGAATGGCTTGATTTTGCGATGACAGGCGCAAAATAATCTGCGAGTGTCATGTATTGTAGGACATTTAAAACATATATAAAAGTATTTTTTGACATTTGATCAATATCATTTGAAAATGTTGTCATTTAAACATATTAAATTATATATGAATTATGGAATACTTATTTAGTTTTAATTTAAATATCACTCGGCATGTATGTTGCGTTAATAGAGGGTCTCTCGAAATTCAACGTAAACATAATTGCGGGCGACGACTACTTTTTTAGCCTGACGCTGTATCCCTCACATACACCTAGGAACCTAGCGTTAAGACACTCCGTTCCCATTAACATCCGTTCTCCACCGACTAGTTATAATCATAATATTTACAAAATGGAAAAGTGAAATGTATGTGAACCCCATATCTAATAAATACATTAAACACAATTTATTCACAAACACGCGCTATAACCGTGCCAGAAGGTATATTTTACAAGCTACTGCAATAGACACTGGCTTGTATACATCTGTCAGCTGTCCGTAGCACGAAACATGAATGAAAGGCGCCTTTGTCTCGTCTATAGTAAAATCTATTGCTATTTATATCTATGTATAATTCTATCATTTAACGTGATTACGTATAGCGATGTTAGTACGGAGTTACCGTTTTGATGCAGGTGTGCGACTGTAAGCGCGATGGTTGTGGGTTCGATTCCCACTCGGGGGAATTAAAGATTTTTATTTCTTCGCTCGAGAATCTGGCGGAAAGCGGGCAACGGAGGTGTCTTAATGGAATCGGAATATCTTAACACTGGGTTCCCAGGATCCTTCTATCATGTTATGTGCGGGATGTAGCGTGAAGCTAATATTTTTTTTATAAAAAACCGATTATTCGATTTAAAGTAATTGAGTTAGCAATTACTTTGAAAGTAGAGAAAAGTTAGCATTTTCGTACTTACCTACATTTTTCTTTTGAAATACATACATTATATGTTTTTTATATATGACATTTTAAAATTTATTTATTTCTCGTTGTATTTATTACATCAAGAACATAATACATCGTGTTCAACTAATAAAACTATACTATTAAAACTATAGGGAAGAGTTAAGAGTTATAGGGTTGATGGGTTGACAGAGTGTCGGACACCATGAAAAATGGACGTACTAAACAAGGGGAAAGTGAAATATGGTGTAGCAATAATATTGCCTCTACTCACCACGACGCACATACCTATTCATATTTAATATTTTTAGGGTTCCGCACCACAATAGGTAAAAAGGGAACCCTTATAAGGACCACGTTGTTGTCTGTCTGTCAAGACTATCTATCGGGAGAACGCGTGGTTACGTGGATCGCGGTTTCTTTTGTTCTTATAAGCTGGTAGAACATAGTGATCAGTCACATTTTTCCCTGAAATGCATTTTCCTTATGTTATTTCAAGTGCTTAAATAACGTTAATTCTTTTAGGAATCATACGAGCGGTGAGTGAT
This sequence comes from Heliconius congener, assembly GCA_018230605.1. Classification (NCBI taxonomy): domain Eukaryota; kingdom Metazoa; phylum Arthropoda; class Insecta; order Lepidoptera; family Nymphalidae; genus Heliconius; species Heliconius congener. The sequence goes on from DWAO01000344.1 coordinate 10,175, forward strand.
ATTAATTATTAGGAAAATCCATACGTCACACGAAAGTACTTGCGTACTTAGCTGACTATTTTTGCGTAAGTCGTTATCGATTTAATCCTTTCATTTCAACAGCTGGCCATTTATTATAATTTTAGCGCAAAGAGATAGTACATTTTTCATAATTTTATGAAATAAAATAGCTGCATATATGCGTATCCTGCATATAGCAGGGTAGGCAGAGGAAACGTCTTGTTTGGACTCTCCGTTCTTGACTTTCCGCCTAATATTGAAGGTATTACGTGTTAGATGGAACTCAACGTCTCAACGTTTCTCGTCAACAAGGATATGAAAACAATTCAATTCACCGAGTAAGACAAGATCCCACTACGGTCGCGTTTACAGAGAAACGCTGTGCCGCTGCGCCACGAAATACATTAATTGAAGAAAAAACGAAATATGAAAATATTTGTTGTTTTACCTATTATATAGTTGGGCTTCTATAGAGTATTTACTCAACAGAGATCTATAGAGAGCTCTGTAGACCCAACTAGATGACACGTATCATCCAAAGGAGTCCTTAAAGAATGCTGAAAGCTCTGATGCAAAAGTTTTGTTGAACGACGAACATCGATTTGTCTCTGACGAAAAACTAAAGAGGGGCAAAGTCGGTTCTTGTGCTTGAGTTTTTATGGAGGTTTTCTTGAGGCCACCGTCTCACGAAGACGGCACTGTAAACGCGACGGTTGTGGATTCGATTCCGACTTATGGATATATATGGAAGAATGAAATATTTTCAATTTTTCGTTCTGGTAAAGAGGCAAAACGCTGCGTTGAGGTTCGCCACTCAACACGTACCTAATGTCCAACAATTTTATGGAAAGTAGTGAGTATCGGAAATATCTTAATAGAGAACGGTGGGTCTTAATACTGGGTTCTTAGATTCCCTCTACCTACACTGCCATGAGCGGGATACATATACAGCGTGATACAAAAAAAATGGGTTTTTAATTACTTTTGTTATTATTAATGATCAAAATTATTAATTAGATTGCAGGCTCAATTAAGTAACAAATAAAATAAACCAGCTTCACGCTGTATCCCGCTGTATGCGGCATACAGCGTTAGGTTATATGGTTAGGCTGGTGGTCCTTTGGATAGGCAAAGGGAACCTTGTGTTAAGACATTCCATTCCCCACTTTCTGCCGAATTCTGGAGGCATTGCGTGATGAGTGACGGAACTAAGCCACGCGCCTTTGCCTCGACACCAGGGCGAAGAAATATAAATATTGCAGTTCCTCTAGTGGGGATCGAACCCACAACCAGGCAGGGCAGGGCAGGGCAAGCTCCTCGGTCGTCGGTCTGACTCATGGCATTAAATGCACATAAAGAAAAACTAAATTCATTATTTAAGTTTCATATACATCATATCATACTAAAATTATAAATGTGAATGTATATTTGTTTGTTACGCCATCACACTAAAAATACTCTATCAATTATCATGAAACTTTGTACACATATTCTTAGAAGTATTAGAAAGGATATAGAATACTTTTTATTTTTTTAAATATTATCCTTTGGCTATAATAAAAAAAAGGAGAAGCGAGGAAAGCCGCGTTCGAGTCTCTAGTAAATAAATAAAACAAAGTAGGTTGCAATACAACGGTTGATGACTCGCAAGTGAAATCCGGCGTTATGCGGTGTGAGGCGAGCGAACAAAGCTCATTGTCCACGGAACACAATGTGGACTCGAAAACTCGTGATTCTTGAAAACATATTGTAGCGTATTATAGAAATTATGTTTACTATGATAATAATTATAATTTTATATTCTCTATGACTTAAGAAAACCAGCTTCATGTTAATATACTCCGTTCCTCGGTCCTCATCGGAAGCGTTGCGTGTTGACGTTGGCAGAGTTCAAAGCCACGCTTTGTCTCGACACCAGAGCGAAGATATAAAAATATAAATTTAAATAAATATTTCATTTCCTTGATTAGGTATCGAACCCACAACTAGTCACGTTTACAGTCACACTTTGTGCCTCTGACTGGCCTCCTCTATAATTTTGATAGCATAAAATAATATTTACCATTGTGACGCAGTAATTGTTTTCTTCACCCTGCTCTTGCTCCAAAACGCAACATACCGAATTCAAAAGCGGAGTGTCTGTACACTAGGTTACCTCTTCCTGTGCCCTGCTAATTTTGATATACATTGTAAAGCAAAAAAAACTTTTATTCCTCGTTTTCAGTAAAGTTTCATCAGTTTGACGATATTGATTTTGCTGTCAAATAGCTTTTAAGTGATGAATTAATTTGTGTAATGTACATTATACATATGTATAAACATCATATAAGTAGGTTTATGATTCTGACGATGGGTCCATTATTATAAGAAAGTGGAAGAAGTCGTGCTGCAGTGTCTGTAAAAAGCTATGGTTGTGGTTCGATTCCCATTCAAGGGAATGATATTATATTACAAACTATTTTCATCTCCTTACTCTGAACAAATTTTCATCACTCAAGACACAATGATAGGTAAAAAAGTTGGGAACCAAGTGTCTTAACACTAAATTCCCCTGCTACGAGGGATAAATCGTTAAGCTGCTCTTTTTGTGATATTTCTAATTTTTCAGTCGTATCAGATTTTTAGAATCTTTTTATGTTCGAATATTTGTAGGCATATAACAAAACAATCTTTTTTATGATTCAAAAATTAAAGCCAAGGTAAAAAACGGAACAACTACTTATTAAAAAATATAATCGTTCTAAAATAACGAAACCATCTAAAGAGCCAGAAAAATTGTACATTTCGTCAAAATCATATTGAGGCTGTTATAGCGCAGGGGCGCAAGCGTACGAATTAAACGCAAAGGTCGTGGGTCTCTAGATAAACTAAGATTCCGGCGGAAAGTAATTTAATGTCCCCATTAATAATACAATTTAGAGTGTTTTGAGTGTCTTAATACTAGGGTCCCAAGTCCCTCTACCTTCACTGCTATATGCCGACTAAAAAAAAAGCTAAAAAATCTAAATGATATTTGTAAATTCACAAAAGAGATAATCCGACTTAGCAATACGATAAAAATTAGACACTTGTCACTTATCTTTATCTTATATGTAATATAATAAAAATAAAATGTTACGATTGAATGAAAATCCTGATAACAATTTGATGTGCCAGTTTGGATATCCTTTAAGATTACTGTTTTTGTCCTGTAATTTAAGTGTACTTAGTATCTGTGTAAATACGGCTATGGGTTCGGCTATTTTATTAAAAAGGAAAAAAAAATATTCTTTAACTTTTCCATAAAAGTTACGTTTTTCTTCAGTTTCGTTTATCTATCAAGAATTTTAGCTTCACGCCGTACCCCGCACATAGCAGGGTAGGCAGAGGGAACGTACTGGAGGCATTGCGTGTTGAGTGGCAGAACTCAACGCCGCGCTTAGGATCGACACCAGAGCGAAGAAATGCAAATATAAATTATCAAGAATTTATTTTTGATTAAACGTAACTAAAGAAATATGATTGGATAGGCACTATTGATAAATCATCTATAGCCGAGTCACGTACTAACGAGTGGTCGTGTCCAGGCTGCCAAATTGTAACCCAGTTGGAAACTTTAAATATTGGCTTTCATTTAGAGAGCTCTACTTTAATGACTATGTGTTATTTAATCACTTTTAATTATGATAATATAGAGTTTCAAAAGATGCTACTAGTGCTGTACTCTTAGCTATAAGTAATATGAGCCTTGACTCGAGTGGTTTACTAGTAACCTCTAGAGTTCCATTATGTAGATCCTGGCTCCATCATCAGATCAGATCGATGATACCCCACCTAAGCTACGTATAACTCAATAGTAATACAATATTTTCAAATAATTAAACTCAGTACCTTCGATTTTATTGCATATTTATAAGTCAGCCTTAACCAAGATTAAAAGAGTAATGGGGCCATTACTCCAGATATAAATTAATATCTCCAATTACATTTTTGGACGGAAATTTCAGTAACCTACTACTTTACTGTTTAAAAGTATAAAGATGTCTCATAATTTACAATATAATATGTCAAAAAACTATTGACAACATAATGTTAAGTAAATTAATTATATATCTGAATAAAAATTTAATTTAATATATGAAAAAAATGTCAATATATAGATATAGATATTTATAAAAATATAATGACATATCCTATAAAAAACAATATAAAATTATTGCCACAATATTTATTATTTTTAGCCACTCTTCTCTCTCTCATTCTCACTCTCTTTTATTTTCTTTAAGCGCAATATATGCATTTAAAGAAAAACATTAAGTATTATATAATATTCACGATACAATATAAAATACACAAAATATTTACTCGTACATCTAAAATTCAAAGTGAATAGTAATATGCAGGTAGGCCCTTATCATGATTTTGATATAGCTCTGACGCTCGCTTTCGAACCATATACGTTATCCTACGTAGTTGTAGGCACATCATTGATTTATATAAAATATAAACTTGCCCAACAACATGAGAAATAAACTTTCAATTTCAAATATAAACTTGTATTTTGTGTGTATTTTTTATCTTTTTAGAAACTTTCATATGACTTACAAGGATATTAATTTGTATTTTTCTGTTGCAGAGCGTCAAAGAACATTGGTATTAGTGTTAGAGAAGTGTGAGGCGCTCTCGAAGAGCGTTCCGAACACGCGGAACCACAACGATGGCTGGCCCACGGCGCTGGTGCAGGCCGAGCCTGAGGCACCGGCCGTCGGCCGCTGGGGAGCCGAGTGGCCGAGTTGACTCAACTCGGAACACGACACGGCGACCCCCAATGACCTGACCAAGCCACTGCCGCCCCCGCGCTGGGCGCATTCTCAGGAACCGCTCCATCTAACGTCGGCTAAACATGAGGACTTCGTGACTCAGGCCGAGTCGATATTACGAAAACTCCTCGTGGAAAACAACTATGACTCCATCAGCAATTTCATCTCGCTGTACGATACTTGGGAAAAGAAAAAGATACCGTTAAACGCAATGTTTGAAGACTACGCTCCGCCGATCAGGAGGAAGAAACACACTTGCGTTGGCTTGGGAATGGAATTAGTCCAAAAGTGGAGATCTTTGAATAAAGATTTCCCTGGACTAGAAACGGCCATGGCTTTACTATCTTGTGAGGAGGCAGTAGAGGACGTTCGTGACTACGTGATGATGGGCGAAGGTCCGGCGTCTGTGGAATATGCGGAAAAGGAGCATGTGTTAGTAGGAATCCAAGTAGTGATCGACGGACGCCCGGGAATCATGCTGGCTGATCCTGGATATCATGTGTCTAGAATGATTACCGTGATGGCTGATCGTGCATTTCCACATACAAGTAAGTAAAATACGCCTAACTTTTTGTTATAATAGAGCAAAATAATGTTATTTGCAAAAAACACAAATTTCAATAGCTCTACAATTTAATTTAAATAATTTTCAGGTTGGTTCACAAAATCTGAAGAGCCGCACTGTACAAAGGAATATGAGTACAGCTTCAATCCCAACAACAGTAACTACGTGGAATGGCACGAGCGCGTCACGAGAGACTCCCACGTTAAGTACCAGACTTCCCTCATATACGCGGCGCAGCCCTACCTGGATAGCATACAAGTCACTGAAAAACGAAATTTGGTGTATAATTTCAGGTAAGTTGTGGTATTTCTCATATTGAAGGTTATTTGTATAAATGCGTATTTAAAATTGGAAAATTATTTTATAATATTTAAGCGTTCTTTAAGATTGATTGTTATTTAGCGCTTCTTTAATATTCAGTTTTTTTTTTAACTTGAATCAACTTTTATTACTGAGGCTGGTCATGGTGCAGGGACACTAACTGTGACTGGTAAAATCGACTGGTTGTGGGTTCGATCCACACTCGAGGAAATGAAATATTTATTTGCATTTATATTTTCATTTCCCGCGGGCGTGCGGCTCACTCTGTCAAGATAAAGTGCAGCATTAAGTTCCGCCCCTCAACATGCAATGTCTCAAAAATTGTATGGATTGTGAGGACTATGTGTGATATACAGTGTGAAGCTAAAAGAAAATCTTTTTGTATCACAGGAGCCTTCTCGCACGAGATCCAAAAGGGAACCTCATAGCCGGCATGTACTTCCCCATCGGCCTTCCCAGCAAGGATTCCACATTCACAATATTCTCTGACCTCGGAACGGAAAAGAGACGAACAAAGTACAAATTCAGTGCCTTCACAGAACCTGATAATGTTAGTGTTTTAGTTGCTACTTTATGTTTGTGCCTTTTATGTTTTTTTTTATCTTTTTTTTATTTTGTTAGCTTTTTAGTATAGAAGTTATATATCCTATTTCTAGATAGATATAATCATTTGTCCAAATTTGGATGGGTGGCCGATTATAAAAATGTCTCATAACTTTAGTTGATAAAAGTATATTTTTTAATTCTCACGCTAATATTAATAATCATTTATCAAACTAAAGTCAAGATAACGTCGTCAGGGCTCACACAATCTAACTTATATTATAAGCAATTAATTTATCGTCATGGCATTGACTAGGTTTACTTTATCTTTGAGGGAAGTAGGTCAATTTGGGATTCCGCACAATAGATAGTAAAATGTAAGATTTTTTTTATCTTACACAGCTTGCTCGACTTTCATATACATTTATAATACCTTCTATATATACAGGGTGGAAGCGTCAGCGCCTGTTTTACGGGAACAGCATATAGGGTAAAATAGTTTAAGTCCATACCTAAAGAAATCAATCTAGATATCTCAATTGTAGGATTTTTTTTCAGTTCACGATGTTTATCCATACCTATATTTTGTGTGACGCAGTTATGTATAGATACCAATTACGTAAACGCATACTTTTTTTTTTTTTCTTATGGTCTTAATGCTGTTGACCTGGTATGGTCTTGACAGCGTCACCGGGCTGGGAGGGGCGAGTGTAGCTCGCCCCTGAAGAAGCGCATACTACTACCAAAATATTATTAAAGGTTAAGTAACTATGAACTTCACCATCAATACTTACGACTCGATTTCGAAATGAGGCGTATGCGGCGGTTTCCCTTTGATAGGTTTATGTGTGCGTGCATCGTTCTTTACTAATGGCGTTTTATTTTACAACGATTATTTTACTATTTATATTGTTTGAAAAAATTACTGTTTTATTTTTGGGATGTTTTTTTTATTAAATTGTGTTGGATCTTTAGAGTAGTTAAAACTGTGGTTTCATTTAAAGTGGGGCTGACAAAAACATCCTGTATAAAAAAACACATTTCCTAATAAAATAAATTAAAAAGAAAAATATATTTATACTAATCAATCTTTATTTAATAATCAATTTTCAACACGAAAATTAAATTAAGAACACTTCACACTTCGCTTCGCTACCTTGAATGGGTGTTCTCAGTGATAATAGAAGTTAAAGCAAACAAACTCTAATAAAGTGACTGATGACTGACGAGCTTAGACTTACTTTTTTTCCAAGTTTCACGCTGTATCCCACATATAGCAGGGTAAACCCAGGGAACCCCGAATTTTCGAGGCATTGCGTGTTGAGTAGCGGAATTAGACGTGCTCCGTGCTTTGCCTTATTACCAGAGCGAAAATATTAATAAATAATTATTCGTTTCCCCTAGTGGCAGTCGAACCCACAATCGTCGCGCTTACAGTTACACGTGCAACGTGCCATGATGGTCTCGAATTTATTATTATTTATGTTATGTTATTACCTTTTAAGAGATAATATTACGTATTGGGTGATAAGGGTGACCGGCTTAAGCTAAAATTAAAATAGAGAGACGAAAAGTATATCCATACCTAATTGAAATTGAGACATTTTATAATCGCGTGACGTTAGCGTCACAGACCACGTATACATTTAATTTGCGTAACTTCACGTGTAACGTAATAATTTGATAAAAGTTATATAAAACAATTCGACGTCAGTCGTTGCGCAGATGCACTAGCGTGGGATTGTAAATGCGAAAGGTAATGGGTTCGATTTCCACTCGAACAAATACAATGATTCATATTTACATTTCTCACTCTAGTGTCGAGGCAAATCGCGTCGTTGAGTTCCGCCACTCAACACGCAATGCCTCCAGAATTCGGCAGAAAATGGGGAGTGACTTATTATTATTATTGTCTAAATATAGACAAGTTCATATTTTTTTTAATTTCTAAATAAAAACAATTTAAACTCAATTTGAACACTATTAGCTAAAACGTCAGTTGGACAATTCAAAAATTTACATATTAAATTGCTTTAAAGCAAACACAATGTCTCATAATGACATGTCATTATGGTAACCATTGCTTTGTATTCAGTTCTTATTGCAAACGTGGACCAATAATTTTCTATTGAATTTTTAACCAAGTTTTGGTCGACTGAGGATATATTTGTTGTGCTTTTCATTATTTGATTTTGCTTTTGCATGATTTTTATTTATTGTTAATTTTATATAATGACATCACCAATAACAATCACTGATTCCTTCAACTGAAGTGGGCATTTATTTTACAACTTTTTTTTTCAAATCTAAGCTATAATATCAATACCATATTTATTATTATACATACCATAAAGAAAGGCCAGTTGAGTCGTAGCGCAGGGGCACAGTGTGGCTGTAAATCGGCTGGTTGTCGGTCAATCCCCACTCGAGAAGATGAAATATTTATTTACATTAATATTTTCATTTCTTCGCTCTGGTGTCGAAGCAAAGCGCGACGTTAAGTTCCGCTACTCAATTCCTACAGAATTCCGCGGAAAGTGGGTAGGTTCCTTCTGCCTACCCTGCTGTGTGCGGAATACAGCGTGAAAATGAAAAAATTAAGAAAGTGTATATAATTTTGTTATTAAACCCATCTAGGCTGGGAGAATCTGGTACCAGTCATCAGTTACTATACATTACTTAGTGTGGCGTCAAACGGCGGCCGAACTCGACGCCGCGCTTTATCTTCTTACTAGAGCGAGGACGTAAAACAATATTAAATATTTCATTTCCTCAAGTGTCAATAGTCAGTACGTCGTCGTCAGTCGCGTTTACAGCTAGTGTCATTGTGCCACGACTGGAATTAATAATAGTATAATGTTATTGAACAAAAAAATCTTGTTCCACAGATAGATCCCACAGTGCGAGAAGAAATAGAAAGATGCAGTGTACAATTAAGATACAAAAAGCGGGCACTTCTAGGAGTCATTGTGAAACTTACAAAAATTCTCAACAACCACGCGTTTATTAGCCAAATGTTGGACATCAACGATCACATCTGCCAGATATCCTTATGACAACAAAGTTTGACGCAAAATGGCGTCAACAAAATGGCCGACAAGGCATAAGATGGCGACTTATTTTTTTTCACATTTTACTTATTTATTCATTTGAATTTTAGAAACTTTACTTATTATAAATTTTATGGTGATGGGATTTTTATTGTGATTTATTGTTATTTTATTCACATTTGCTATTGTTTATTTGGTAAATTGGTTTTTTTAAAATGTATTATATTATTATTTAAAAGAGACATTTGTGTTTTATTTAATTTCACATATAAGTAAACGAGGCATTTTGAACAACAAAAGGATTTCTTTTTTTATGTGGACAGTATATTTTCAGCTTAATTATCTTCCCAGCAAGTTACAGCAGCAATCTCAGTAGTAACTTCTTTTTATCTATTATTCTTTTTCTATGAATTCCTTCATATTGTTGCTTGATTGAGTTCTCTAATCAGATTAGCATTCTTTAATAAATTTTGGATTTGCAAAGTATTCCTTTGACACATTCATAAATTAAAAGCTATACCACCTAGCCTGATAGGGCCTATAAAATATTTTAAAAAATGCGTGTATCTTCAAGTTGTATCCCGCGTAGGGTATGCCAAGAGAATCAGGAAACCCAGTCATTTCTAGTCATTTCTAGTTCTAGTAATAGAAGGGGCCGGGTTGGCCGTACTCACCCTAGAATTTTACTAAGATAACTTGAACTTGAAAAAAAAATCACAAACATCGTACAGAACAAAGCTATAACAAACCTCTCAAGAAAATATCTCTACAGACGCTCATGAACCTAGTGCAAAGACACTCCGTTTTCCCATTCAGTCCCATTTCCCAGTCATGACGGCTTCAAAATTAATATATAAATGACATGTAACAGGTAGGTATAAATAAAACTCCTTTTCCGCTACCAAGAGTTTAATCATCACACGAATAAGAATTGTTTGCTTTTACACTAACATCAATATTACATCTAAAAATATCTTCTTATAATTATGTATTACGACATTTCATTTAGAGCTTACGTCCAAAAAACGAGAAATAACACCGTATTTGACAAATAGGACAGAAAGAGATAGCAAGTCTTTAATACTGACCAATGAGAAACGTTTTTTTTAGTACTGACCAATCAGCGTTAAGAAAGAGACAACAATATCTTTGTCTCGCTTTCACTTAATTTTCTTTACCTTAATCAGTCCTTTTCGCAATCTGTTAATACGGTTTAACGTCAATTAAAGTTAATAACGGTTTGAAGTATTATAACTTCATTTAAATTACGTGCGATATGAAACTATGAACTCTTATTTAACACTATCTTACATTTAATAGGTACGAATAATAAAGCGTGATGTCTATTCATGTCCATCGTAACTGATTTCAGTCCAAATTAATTATAGTAGGTTCTTGTAATAACATTAGAAATCTTATATAAATAAAAAAAATAACCAATACATGAAAAGCTTATAATTTAAAACCCATTAATGAGTGCTCTAGACATTACATAATCATAAACAGGCCACAGACAAAAAATAAAAAATAATCAAGAAATTTTGGACTGAATCGAGATAACGATAGCGTACATACTAAAACGACGACATATAAACAAAAAAAAACACAAACTAAAATCAAATATTTTATTACAGGAATGGGTGATTCGTTTGTGGAGCACCCTTAATTTGTGCCTACGGGATACTATTAGTCTATTTATTTATAAAATTTTAAGATCTCGTCTACTTACTATAGTAACTAATATAACTTACTATTATAGTATACAGAATGGTGTTTTCAAAAGAAAAAAAATCATATCAGAAAATATATATATTTACCTTTTTGTATTTTTATAACCTTTTTTAAAAAATTAAAAATTAAAAAATAGCAATCATAGAAGAAAAAACACTAAGTCCATCCATTCTGTAACTGGAAAAGGCTCAAAGGGCTTAAAAGTACCCGTTATTATTACATCATAATATAAAATATCACATGGGAAAGTAAAAATAAAAACACAAAATAAAAAAATATAATAAATAAAAGATTTTTCTAGAACAACTAAAGCATTTCCATGTGACATTATTTAATAACTAAGTCGTACTTCATTTAATGCTAATTTCTAATCATTTGACATACAACTTTTTTTTTGTAATTTACTGGTACAGATTACATATTATGCACCTTTCAATACGGCGACTTAACTGTTTATTTTACATCATATCGAAAAAAAGATCTTAAATTTATATAGAAGCAGATCCTTTTAAACACTCAATATTTTATATTATATTCATCATAGACCAATGCATTTTAATATCATTTGTAAAGAATGTTGCTGTTTGTCATATAAAGGGTTTGTCAAAAGAAATTTAAGCAAAGAAAATAGCGTATAAACGCCTCATATTCTTTAGTAAACAATAAATGGATAATTTATTTAGATTTTTATAGAAAAAATATAAATAAATTTACTAAATTTCCAGCGATATCGACTAGTAGTAAAAAAATTGAGTACTTTTAAATTCATTCATTTTACAATAAATGTTGATGAATAATTTGTTTAAACTTATAGCAAAAAATACAAAAATCACAAATATATATACTTAAACTATGTTAAATAGGTGTTCTATTTAAAAAACAAAATATTACATTGAAAATGAAAAAGAGTTTCTATATGCTGTCGACATCATATTTAAATCATCTTAAATATACAGTATTACTATTTATATAGAAATATACTGATTGACAAAAAAAATAATGACTTTAATCAGTTCAACTTAAGATATCACGTATTAGTCAACAGACAATAAAAACTCTCTATTAATAAAATGTGAATGTAGAACTAGTCGTTATCGCATTGTCATTTATACTTCTGTTATTTTATGTTGGTAATTGTGTTATTTTTTTTTGTGTTGGTATTACTTTATTAAGTTTAACGTATGGGTTTATTTATTGTTGTTTTAATATTACATATTTATGTTGATATTCCTTTTTTTAGATTTACCTTATTGGTTGTTGTTTACCTTATTGTTATATTGATACTAATGTCGGTTTTGTTGTTTACTGTGTTTTCATGTTGGTATTCCTCTGTTTAGTTGTTAGTATCATTGTTTATGTTGGCATTAGTATGAGCGTTGTGTGTGGGAGAGTGCCTGTGCCGATGTCTGTGTCGTCGTTGCGGGTGCGCGCCGCCGTACACCTCGCGTACACTGGAGCTACAGACAAACGGGCACTTTTATATATAGTCGTAAAAAAAATGTAGAGAAAGTCATACATAGTATTATAATTTCTTTTTATGTTATGTAAAAAGATTCCACAACACTCAAAAATGTAATTTGTAATTCCATTTGTCTATGAAGTGGTTAAACAAGAGAATATATTATTTATCTATAGTCTAACTAAATTTGTTTGAAAATTTTCTGTTAATTTGTTTATGCATCTCTTTTGTGCGTTGCCATCTCTCACGTAGTACCCAAGATGACGCTCTTCATCACCATAACGACGATGTGTGAGTATTATAGTATACACACAGAATTATAAACAATAATTAAATGTTCTGGAATGTTCTTACCTTAAATCAAAACGATATTATAATAATATTTATAACTTTGTTTACAATTATTTTATTTAATCAAAATGTACATTAGACATTATATAGACAATATTTAAAAATATAGACAACACACTCAAAATGCTAATATCACATTAACGTAACATTTTATCTGTTTTATATGTAATTTTGAAATAAGAATTTAATTATTCTGTAAAACATTTTAATATTGACATTTTGAATATATACAAATATTTATTATTATTAGGTACGTTGAAGATTTGAAGATTTGGTGAACATTTGTGCGTGTTTACAGTGACTTTACAATGAAACAAGGATGATATTACACCACAACCAAAACACCACATACAAAGATAATAAAGCAAAAACATTTATTTATAACATTTATAAATGATTTTTTCTTTCTTTATATTTTTAAGACTGATAAAGCTATGAAACTTTATATTTAAATCTTTGACTTTTGATGGGTATATATTAGATTTGAACCTGCTTCTTTTAAAACACAGTGAATGGCTAAATTACCATACGATTATGTTAATAGTTATCTTTCTATAGGGATTTGTAGAAAGTTAAGAAATATTATAAGGTAGGATAATTTCAATAATGGGGAACGGAGTGTCTTAATACTAGATTCCCTCTGCCTATCCTGCTGTGTGCGGGATACAGCGTGATTTAGATTTAATTTTTTTTAAATTCCGATAGAGAAAACGCATATAAAGAAGAAGTCCATAGAATATTAAAAACATTCATGCAAAATTTAAATACGGAATCTCAAGGTAGTAGAAATAGTTGGTATTTTTTAACAAAACATAACAACATTAAAATGGTTATAAACAGGTCAAAATGCTACATTATGTTATTTATAAGGTTATTAAACAATATCATTTAAAATTTTACATAAAAAATCGGAAATGAAATCAATTTGTAAAATATTTTATGCGTCACTATGAATGTTGAATTACTAACCATCTGTTCTCTAAACCAAAGACAACAATAATAAAGAACGATCAAAAATATTACGACAAAAATAGTGGATGCATCGAGTTAAAGTTGAATCGATGGACGCAAACGTAGAATTATAAATAAAAGGAAACTCAAAATATATACAACTTTCAAAGGCAACGCCATAACAAACTTCACTAGTGCATTAAAAATGTATGTAACCGCGATTTTATTTTTCTTTACGTAACTCGCATTATTGAAAATATGCAAAAATATATTAAAATTAAATTCGTTTCGATTTCGAAAACTTTATTAATTAAGTGGTGCATTTCAACGCCGTATGAAAACCAGACTGACCGCCACACAACCACACAACTATCATAGGCAGTCAGGAATATTTACAAATACATTTATAGTGTAACGATACTAAAAATTATAATAAACAAAAAAAAAATTAAAAATTTTGAGAAGCGTGCATGCTACCAACAAAAACAAACTAACAATCATAAATAAACTAGCTATAATATATAACAGAAGCGATAAATAAATATTTAACATATAAATTACTATATCATTAGTAGTGACGCCGTCTCCAATATCTGGAACTGGAAATCATGGAACATTTAAAAAAATATATATACTTTTGAAATATAATCTGTGTAATCTATGAATACTATTTAAAAAAGAAATCGCTCTTATCAAAGTGTATGTACAGATGATAAATTTCGACATTATGTCATACATGGATTAATTATATATCTTTAATCAATACTTTTATTATATTAATTAAAGGAAGCTGATGATGAGGATGTTCTTTTGTGATTCTGAGTCCTTTTTGTCATGCAATTACATTTTTAATGTTTTTTTAATGTATTTCTAACGTTGTTTTACAATTTAAAAAACAGATAACTATTATTTCTATATGATAATTGAGAAAACATAGTTAGTTTTAAGTGTTTTCAACTGATTAAATCAATACCAATTTGGTCAATGTTGTCTAACATTAACGTGTTAGGTGTTGTGTTTTTATTATTCTTAATTATTTTACAAACATATATAAAGATTCTTATTGTTAATACAATTAATATTGTACATATTAAATTAATATTAATAAATGCCATATCTAGTCCACATATGAACAGAGTTTAATAAAATGAGCGTGTAATGACACCAGTGTAAAATCCTATACGAGCCATGATATGATAAAGAGCCTATATGATTATTATATCTTGTTGACATATTGAAACACCTTAAAACTAGTGTTAGACAAATGTAAAATATTAAATTATGGAAAATGCATGTACGCGATTGATGCTAGATAACGTTATATTTTAAGAATTTTAGAAATTTTTCAATCCTGCCGCCTTAAAGTTAGGCTTTCTAAATGTTTATACGTTGTACACTCGAGGAGAAAATAACTAAAAATAAGAAAAAATCCCAAGATCAAATCTGTCTAGCTAACTTCAGGGCGGCCACAACTCGTCGACCATACTGTAGTATTATATTTTATAGTACAGAATAATGTTATGATATTTGCATTGCGTGATAAATGATAAGTGTAATATCATATGAAGAGTGATAAAAGTGATATGACGTGAAAATACTTTTCTCATATTATAAAACTGTCCTATTAACACTGTTAAACACGTAAAAATTGTACAACATAAAAAATGATGTGAAATCGCGTGAAACCTTGAACATAGAAGATACGATACCCAATGTAACTTAGTCAGTTAGATTATTAAACACGTGAAACATAACATCTTGTGTTAACAACGTGTTAGCGCGTGATAAGCGTGAAAGTACTCACGAGGGCAAGGCGAGCGGGCTGGCAGCGGTGCGCAGGGGACGGCGGGGTTGCGGCCGCGCACGGCGTTCAACGCTGTAAGATACACCTCCTACTAACTACTGAACTACTAGCACTTTTGTAAAGGAAACAGGAGTTTGATTCCCGGGAAGTGTATTTTTTTTATATGTATCAAGTTCATAGCGGCGTTCAACGCCTCAAGCACCAGTATTAATTAACTGGTACTTCTCTAAATGGATCAGGGGTTCGATACCCGGGAAGGGTATTTTTGTGTGCATATTGTACATACTATTGGCACATCACAAAACTAATTGCTGCACCAATACTTTAAAATAATTCATGGATAGATGGTACTGAATTGGGATTCAATTACTGACTGATGTTTAAATTTTTTTTTATTTCGAAAAATAAGTTTCGAATAGTTAGTAGAAGATTACATAACGAAGTTAAAATAAACATAATAAATGTTACCGACAACTGTAAAACAAGTGCCTTATAAAATATTCAGGCAATCACTCACA
This sequence comes from Heliconius congener, assembly GCA_018230605.1. Classification (NCBI taxonomy): domain Eukaryota; kingdom Metazoa; phylum Arthropoda; class Insecta; order Lepidoptera; family Nymphalidae; genus Heliconius; species Heliconius congener. The sequence goes on from DWAO01000344.1 coordinate 26,267, forward strand.
TAGCAGGGTAGGCAGAAGGATCCTAGTGTTAACTCTCCGACTCTCCGGGACACTCCGTTCCCCACTTTCCGACAAATTATTGATTATTGAGACATTGAGTGTTGAGTGGCGGCACTAAGCATTGCCCTTTGCCTGCTTACCAGAGCTAATACTCTGATATTAAGATATGAAGGTTCATGAGATATATATGATAGCCTTAGTTCAAAACTCAAGTTTCAATATATATTTTTGTTATTTCAAATATATATATATATATGTTATAAGTAGGATTTATCTGATTTCATTTTAATATGTTCTTTAATATAGTACATACATAACATGCATAAAAGCATACATAAACAAGGTAATCTATACAAAATTAAACTGTAACTGATCTCAATATGCACATAGAAAGCATATAAGAAAACCTATTATTCAGGACACTTATTAAAGTAACCCAAAACAACGATTTTTAATTTTTTTTTGTGTTTGTCGGTTTGTCTGTTCGTCTATGCGTTTGTTCACGCTTATCTCAGAAATGGCTTAACCAATTTAAATGCACATTTAATGTTTGTTTCATTTCAATCGGTTCATATAACAAAAAGTTATGTTAACAAAAGAATTTCATGTCATAATCTAAGTGTACAAAATAAGTGATTTATTGAACTGGCCGAAACTTTAGTTATCAATGACTGGATATTATTTTTATAGTGATAAAGGTATTGGAGAAGGAAAGCAATTCAGATGACAAAATAAATAATCGTGAGGCCGTGAGGTAAAGAGGCCAGTCGTGGCGCAACGGCACAACGTGTGTCTGTAAAACCGACTCGTTGTGGGTTCGATCCCCACTCAAGGAGATGAAATATTTTACTGAAATTTATATTTCCATTTCTTCGCTCTGGTGTCGAAGCAAAGCACGGCGTTGA
>DWAO01000345.1:0-27162 GCA_018230605.1 Heliconius congener
ATGTAGAATCATATTTAAAATATAATAATATTATAAGATTTTCTACAAATACTATAAAGTCAATATAAGTCATACATACATATGAAAGTCTTACATACATATATATAATAAAAATATGTAATAAAATTAATTTCGTCAAAATACGCCTTTATGTAAAATGTTAAGATTTGCTACATATTGCTCTAGTAATGTGCAATGTATTAACTAAATTAATAAGAATAAAAGACTTAGAATTTATAAATTTGAACAAAAAAGCTGTTTCTGAGACATACCGTGGTAAGTGGCGGAACTTAACGCCGTATTGTATTTAAGCAGAACAGTAATGAAAACATTTTAAATATAATAATTCCGTGTGGGAATCGAACAATGGTTGTACCATCGAATTTACAGTCACATGCTGTTCTGTTTCGCTACGACGTCCTTAAGAGAAACTGTAACTGTTTAAGCCCCATAAAAAAATAAAATTTTATAATGATATCAAAAAATATGCATAGAAGTGCAAAAATTTATCAGATTTTGTATACAGAAAACATTTCGTAAACACGAATTTTACGGGACATAAAGTTCTAATGACCGCGGAAGTGGCGCAGTGAAACAATTAGGTGCAGATGTTACAACCCGGATATGCAATATATGTATGTAGAGACTCGTTTTTATTGCTATATTTTGACATTTTATTACTATATTTTTTTTCTTCAGGTATGAATTAAAAACTTAATTTTAAAAAGTTTCAATATATCATATATTTAAAAAAGATAGATTAAGATCATTTTTTTACGAATAATTAGAAATACAACCTGTCTTACTAATAAATGTAGTAGAATTAGTTAAAAATGTGTCACTAACGCAAAATGCATTGTAACTGACATCTTATAATATAAGTAATATCTAGGTTTAATTAATATTAAAGGGAAGAGCGTGAAAATTTTTCGGGATTCAACAAAAATAGAAGAAAACGAGAGTTTCCATTCTATATCCTAAAGTTCACGCCAACAAACTTGCGGACAACTATTTATAATAGAGAAACTTGAAATACCTCTACTTTACGACATAAAATAAATTAGTCATGGTTACGACACTATCAATATATTCTTTTTAATATCAATATTATTATTTTTAACAAAATATAAATTTAAAATATATTTATATCACGTAAATACCGTTTCTAAAATATAACAATTACGCAACAATACGCATATCGCTTCTTGTTGTTTTGAGTCACATATCGCAATAGCTGCAATCGCCGGCCGCCGGCCAGTCACGATGTTAACATCTGCACCTTGTTTTACCATATTTATTGGTTTAATCAAACTTTGGCGAAGATGATTGGTGGCAAAATTGTAATATTTTTTTTATTATAATGGCAAGAAGTAGTATGAAAAGATCTCTCTTCTACTTGTATAGTTACTAACTATATTATGGTTCCTGTGCAAATTAAAAAGATATGATGAAGAAACAATAATATCATAGAATTCTAGAGAGCGCAATATAAAAAAAGATTCTTTCCAGTTGTCAAATGTAGTAAGTATTGATTAAATGATATCGATTCCATTTAAGAATACTTTAAAATCCATAATTATAATTTTAATACTATTTTTCAAGGTTTAATTTGACTGCAAAACGAACATACCTATCAACTTAATTACGTATGGTAAAGGGTGGAGTAAGCCAGTGAATGGAGTGTTAGCACACTCCATTTTCCGAAAAGATGGGTAACTTTATATTTATGTATTATTATGTAGCTTTAATCTGAAGCTTCGTCCGCATAGTCAAATGGAATACCTAAGACTTGTGTACGAGACGTAAGCCATTCTTCACTATAATATTATCTTGGCGAAGCCTTCTTCGATAAAGCGACTATCCAACACATAAAAAGAAAACTATTTAAGCATGTATGATATTAGCACGTTCAAGCCAACAAACTCAGTTTTATAGTATTAATATAGAATATTAGAATTTAGTATGTCTAAGGCAGTAGTCAGGCAGCTGCTATGTAGGTATAACGGAAGTAACGTAATAAAATCTAAAGTAATAAATAAATCTACGTAGAAAAACTACTAGTGCTGAGTTTATTAAAACAAATGATAAATATTAGCATTAGTATTACATAAATACTGTGTACTTAAGAACAAAAATGTATAATATTGCAGCTGAGCTTAAGAGAAGGGCAAAATGTAAATATTCAACCATATTAGGCTAGAAAATGTCGGTCATTGCTAGCCAAAAACCACGCAAACAGTTAAATGTTCCAGTAATTTATGGTGGACATAAGCACTTTGTAATGGCTACTCTATATTACTCTATATAAATAGATTATTTTGGAACATTATTTATTTATACTTGTTTTGTGTATTGTGTGTTTTGATATAACAAAAAATTATAATAACGAATAAGTAACGAATATATTATAAATAACGAATGGTGCATTATTTTGTATTTTCTCATTGAAATATTATTATTAATTATACGTAAATATATTATATATTCGAAAATAGAAATAATACCAAAAATCATACTTATCAAACTAAGCTCTATTAATATGTACCCACTATCAAATATGTATTTTTTTAGCAGGGGAGGAGAAAAGAGAAAACCTAGCGTTGAAACACTATGTTCTCGACGTTCCACCCAATTTTCGCGAGAATACCTAATTAATTTTGAAAATTAAAATCGCGTTTTGTCAACTAGAGCGAGTAAATCCCTCGAATAGGTACCGAACTCACAACTGTCGTACAGTTAAGCACATTGCCGCTGCTCTACGACTGCATCATTCACTTTCTCTTCCACTAAAAAAAATGAAGGTATACCATCATCACAATAGAACTACAATGTCAAGAATACTAAGTTCAATAAACAGGGAAAACGGACAGATAAAAACAAACAAAAGATCAATTAGCTAAAACACAATATCATATGGATGTATTGTATTACAAGACAATGCTTAGAAGAGTGACTGCTGTTGTTTTTAGACGTGGGTATTTTAAATTACGTTCTTATATGCATATTTGAAACATGTACTTAGAGTTTTATATAAAAGATTCCTGATTATGAATGTTTTTAAAATTCGTAGTTTAAAATTTTTATTATATATTTTTAGAAAGCGAAAAATATATTTAAGTCTCATAATATAATTTAAAAGATGATTTTAATACACCTTGAAAATGTAACTCAGTAAATTACTTCAGACATTGATTAAGATTATAAAATGATAGGCTTTATATGTAAAAAAAGATCTTTACAACTGAAAGTAATAATATTATCTTATAATATTATAATAATAATGTATTATAATATTATAACAAAAATATATTATTATTATTTATCTTATAATATTATTACGATAGACGATAGATTTTCAATAATAGTGTTAAATAAAAGAGGAGTTTCGCATCATTTCAAGATACCTTTAGTGAATCTTTCAAGTAAAAGATATAATATATGAATATATTTAAAGAGTTTATATAACAATTTGTTTTGTATATAACATTATAATGTTGATTGTTGATTAAAACTTATGTTACCTACCTTTCGATGTTTTCTTCCAACGTCACTGTTATTTTCATACACATGCATTCAAAGCATTCTTTTAATATAAATATCGAAGGCACTAAGCAACATTCTTCTGAATTTTTACTATAGATTAAAAGTATTAAGATATATATTTTATATCTCAGGATTACTAACTTTTTGCTTGATGAAGTCGATATTACATTATGATTTTTAAATATTCTTCTTTTTTTTTGGTAATAAATAGATATAATTAATATAAAATAACTAAATTGCTTATTAATATTGACATTTTATTACAAATATTTATTATTCACTTTGTAAGTACAATACATAACTTACATTAAGTCTGTTCATACATGATATGGTAACGTAAAAAAAATATTAGTACTATGATATTTAAATAGATAAACTAAACCTAACCTATGACAATTTTGTGTGAAAGTCAAACCAAAACTTATTTTTCTTTTTACATTAAATATCATACATTTTTGGTAAGAACCTTCTGTTCATAAATATCTATATTAAAGCTATCTTGCTAAAGTGACTACACTATAACTATATATACAAGCACACCCATGTTGAATGAAATGCATGGATCACTACGATTTAAATAAAAAAAAAGTTAAAAACCATTACAAAAACAATTCGTGAAATGGTTATTTTTGTTTGAGCCTTTTCTATGTCAAAATAAAAAAAAATTGTTCATACTGCTGAACACCTACAGACTTAGTTACTTACATTTATATTGTTAACTTGACAAATGCTGTATACAACCTTTAAAAATATCTATATATAAAATAATAAAATACATTTGGGTATTTTAAAGGCTTTGAGAGAGTGTGAGTATTGCAAATATATCAAAAATCGAAGTTTCAGCATTTCATTCCTTAACCGAATAAACCAACCCAACTAAATATACTAAGTTAATTTTGGCCGTATGGAAATTTCTTACGTTTCTGCAACAGTAGGCGGGAGGGTGGTTAGTCTTTTGGGAAAGAATGAAGGTCTCACTGGTCTTGCGGGTCTGAATACTCGCCTTTCTGTGGTAGTCTTGGGAGATTCTGTAGTAAAGGGTCTCGATAATTTCGTTATAGATTTCTTTCTGACATCTACTGGCACATTTTGAGCTCTGTTAGCTGAAAATCGCGACTTATTTGGACTAAAACTAGATGTTCTGTTCAGTTTTTGAATAGGCCGCGGTGTTATGGTAATTTTTGGCACTATTCGTTGTGGTGATGCAAATCTAGTAAGATTTGATGCCTTTATAATAGGTCTCCTACCTAAACCATATTTTGCTCTTTTTGCATCTATTGGTGATGTTTTAACTGTGGTTGTCTCTTCAGTTGCAGTTTCAGTTGTTGATATTTCAGTTGTTGTTTGTGTGGCAGGCAGTTCTGTTGTTTGGACAATTTCAGATTGTTTTTGGGAGTTTGATACTGGAATCATTGTTAGTAAATCCACAATCGGACGGATGGACATGATGTTTTCTATCGGTGATGTAACTGTACTCGGCAGTTCCGTTGTTGAAGACGCTATTTCTACAACCGATTTCGTAGTCAGTATTGAAGATTCTTTAACAGATTTAGGTGATTGTTCCAATATTGATACACTAATTGCTTGTCTTACAGTAGTTTCATCGACAGAAGGTCCTTGAAACTCTCTCCCTTTGGCAAAAGTGACAATTTTCCTAGCTGTTTGAGGTATCAATATTTTTAATTTCACAAAACTTGCATCTTCTTCTTGCGTAGGAACAGGAGCAGAATATACAACAAATGGCTTATCATCTTTAATCTCTTTGACTTTTCTAGGCAAAGGATTTTCTGTTTTAAATAGTGCCTCTAAAGGCAGAGTTGAGGGATTCGTTAATATAGCGTGAGGCGCAGCTGTGTTAAAATTATTTATTGCTCCATTTTTCTTAGATTTTTCATTTTCATAAGCTGCTGGAATAAATTGCCACTGTGGATATGATTCGTCATCTCCAGATTTGTTATTTTTTTTATCATCATTAATATAGCTCAAAAAATCATCATTTGGTATGTGTTCTATTTGTCCTTTATCAGTTTGTTTTGTTAGGCTGGGAAGTCTGTTAATATGACGATAAGCTTCATTCATGCTTTCTGAAGCAATTAAGTTTTCTTTGGGTATATCAGAATAATCGACTAAAGCTCTTGCATTTCTGGCTTCATCAATACGAATAGGGTTGTGTGGAGGGTTTTCTACGGGGTATATATGTCCATACTTTGTCAAATAAATAGGTATTTCATCTTCGACTATTTTTATTAGGCTAAATCTACTGACTTCACCGATTTTATCTACTGTTGGTTTCTTTTCTACTTTAATTTTACCTTCTTCTATTAAAGTCGTTTCGTTGTTTTTGTTTAATCGATGTTTTTCTGATTTTGATGAAACTTCCACGACTCTACTTATGGAAAATAATTTGTTAAATTGCGTTTTTACAATAGGCGATACAGGTGCAATACTTGCAGTTGTTGTTTCTTGCCAGACTTCCGTTATATCTTCAGATATATTTTCAATTTTACTTGTATTAGCTGTAACTGTAGCAGCTTCAGTAGCTGTGTCTATTTCTGTGTGTAAATTAACTGTTAAATCTTGGGTATTTGGGTACGTTGTGTATTCTAGGTAATCATCAGTGCTATTATCTATTTCCATTTCTGTAGTTATCGTTTGTATTTCATTGACACCTGTTGATATTGCATCGTTGGAAATATCTGAAGAAACAGTTGTAGTTACTTCGGACATTGAAAGGTAGTCATCATCTTGTATGGTTGATTCATCGTTTATTTTTGAAATAGGAACTACAGTATTGTTGCTTTCTAGTTCTTTAGTTTCATTATTTTTAAATTGTTTTGTTGAGTTCTTAGAGCTCCCATTTAGTGACGATTTTAGCATATTATATCCAATAGGTACATTTTGGACACGTTTCTTTGTATCATTAACAACTTTATTTCCAGAAAATCTGTTATATGTGATAGTTTTATTTTGACTATTTACAAATGATTGCCTTGGTATCTCAGTTGTGGATGTAGAATTTCTAAAAGTATTTGAATTAACCACATGTGGTTTGAATGACGGTTTCTTAGACGTAGGCTTGAATCTCACAGGACGTTCCTCTTCTTCATATATTTCTTCCTCGGGTATTTCTTCTTCATCTTCATTACCGACTTCTTCCTCTACATCTAAGTCCTCATATTCTTCAGAATCTGGTCTTCTGGTGAATAATTTATTCGGCGGGACGAAAGAAAATGGATTTTCAGGTTCTTCTTCAAGAATTTCTTCATCAGAATATTCTTCTTCTTCGTCTACTGGTTGCCTTGGAGTCGTTCGTGCAGGAGGATAAGTTCGTCTTGTAAAAGTTCTAGAAAATAAAGGTCTTTTTGTAGTTCCACGGCTAAATATTCCAGGCCTCTCAACCGTAGCAGGGCTTGTGTATGCTCCGAGATTATATTTTCTACTAAAGGTTCTACTACTTGACGGTGTAGACTCAGTTGTGGATGTGAATAGTCTTTTAGGTGGTCTATATGGTGACCTTGACCTTGGTGATGGCGAAGTTAATTGAGTTGTACTTGTGGTAGTCGTTTCAATCATTATTTCTGTTTCTGTACTAGAAATTTCAGTAGAAGATTCTTCCTTGCTTGTATTAGGACCTTGCTCCTCAGATGAAGATGCAATGCTCATTCCTGATGTATTGTTTTCTGGGAGTAAATTTCCTTCTTCTACGCCAATCTGCACAGTTTTCACATTTGTTCTTAAGTCAGTATCTGCATTTTCATTGTTTTCAGGATATTTTTCTTCTTTCGAACGATCATTTTCTTCATTTTGTGGTTCTATGTCAGTTCCTGACAGTAATATTCCATCTGTCTTAACTATAACATCTACATTTTTTTGTTTTTCTTCACTTTCACTCAATGTAGAAATATTGCTTTCGTTTTCTTCTTCTTTATTTTCGTTATCATTTATGTTAGAATTTCCAATATTATCCTTTTGCATAATTAAGTTAGGAGTAGTTTCTTTTAATATTTCAGTTACGGGTATTATTATTTCCTTATCATTTTCTTTTTCAGTTGATGTTATATACTCTTCTGTAGGTATAACTGTTGTTGTTGTTCGAGTTTTTTCACCATAGTTAATAAAATCTTTTGGAGCATCCTTAAAACCTGCATTTACTAAGCCAATTAGTTTGGTGGTGATATCACTTTCTTCTTCGTAAGTCTTTATTTTTTTTCTTATAATTTTACGTATTCTGGTCACAGAAGGAGTAGTCGTTTCTATAATTTCAGGAATAAAAGCTTCAGTTGTAGATGTAGTGGGTCGTCTACGAATAACTCTAAATTTTTTTTTACCATTTCTCTCTGGGCTTGCTTCGCTGCTGGGAATACTTTCAATAATTTCGTCAGATGTATTTTGTTTCTTCTCATCCGCTTCTTCTTCATTATGTTCCTTAACAGCTATAGCACTTTCAGATAAATTAATATCGTCATTTTTGTCATCTAATTCGTCGTCATCATTTTCTACAGCTAGTGACGACTGGGTCGTAGATTGACTTTGTGTAAATGGTAATTTTCGAGCTTGTAATATTGGTGAAGATGTTGAAACAACGTTTCTAGATCTTCCAAATGTAAGACGAGGGCGTGGTCTTGGACTTGCTGATGTATTTTCACCATTTATATTACTTTCTGTTCTTGCAATTGTTATTGTACTTCTAGCAAAAGGACGAGGTGAAAATCTAGCGAGTGTTGGACGACGTTTGTCAACAGGTGAGCTAGTTGTTTTACTAATAGCAACTGTTGTAAAAGTTGAGAATCTGCCACGTCCTCTAGGTAAGAAATTCGGTCGTCTTTCATCAATTGTAGTAGCGGATACTTCACTATCTATTGCCTTATCGGCCACCGTAGATACCCTTCCAAGAAATCTTTCGTTACTTTCAACGTCTTCATCGTAAAAGTCAATGATTTCTGATGTTTCTGCCTCGACAGGGGTAAGTGATACTTCGTCACTATTAAATTGAGGTCTCAATTGACCTCTAGACACTTGAGATGCAGCAGCCGGCACGGAATCCTCAACACGTGATATACGGAACTTACTCCTAAATCGTTTAACAACACCACTATTATCACTAGCCCTGACTCCGCCTATTTCGCGACTGTCGGGTGTAGTTGATCTAATTTTTCGCGAACTTTCGATCGATTCGTTAGATTCAGATATTTCGTTGGGTTGGGATAAAGGTCTACGTCTGCGAATGAATGAATAATTCCTAGAACTCACCTGCGTGCTTGTTGTTGGTGCTTCAGTACTAGTCGTTTGTATTGTTGATCCTCGACGTCTTATTAGAGGTCGTCTAGTTGATGAAGTTGATGTTGTTTGTGTAGTCGATGAGAGGGTCGTTACGGTAGTGGAAGTGGTCGTCGTTTCAGCTTCAGTCGTTTGTATAGCGGGTTCAGGTTCAGGACTTTCATTACCTGAATTTGGTTCGTTTAATAAGGAAGAAATTTGAACTGACAAAACAGTAGTGGGCTCCGGACTACTCAGTTCTGGTTCGGGGGGGAGAGTGGCACGAGCTCTTAAAATTGAATTGTACTGTGGTTCATTTGATTGTGAAGTTATTTCTCTTTCTAATACGGATTCTTGAGATTCTTTATCTTCTTCTTCTTCTGACGATTGATATCTGTAAAAATTCCACATCAGTATTAGTATTTTTTTCCATATATTTAAATAATTTGTTTATTAAACGTAACATAAATAAATACGTACTGTACAGTAGTTGCTTCAGTTGTGGGTCTCGATCTCCTAATTGTGACGTATTCTGGAATGTTCTCTCGTCGTGCACTCGCTATATCAAGAGAGTTTGGTGATTCCGCAACCGCCACGTACGGCTCTACACGTTCAAATAAAGCGTTCCTGGAAACAAAGAACATTTTAGTTAATATTACTACATATATATTTATTTTTTCTTTATTAAAAGAAGAGCTAACTGCGACATAAATCTCTTGGTGTTGTAATATATATATTAGCTTTCGAATATACTATAACACCTATTTTTTTTTTTGTAATACTGAATTTTCTGTTTTTTTTGTAGAATTATAAACAAAAATCATGAGGATTACAAAACTAAAAACTAAACGCGTCACGCTTTATCCCTATCGCGGAAGTCAGAGAGAACGGAACGCCAAACGCTATGTTCTCTGCATAATGGCATACCCACTCGCCTCGTCCACTGTCATCAACCTCTTCATACATGCCCTCTGACGAGTCCTCATGCTTTTTACGTGACCTTCCTCCAGTATCTTTGATATGTGTTTTCGAAGGTCAACAGGGAAGGTAGGTCTTCCCCTACCTCTCTTGTCACTCACTTTTCCATCATAAATCTTTTTTGCCATTCTTTGATCACTCATTCGTTCGACGTGCCCAAACCAGCTGAGCATGAGGATTATGAAATTAATTTACTAAAATAAATTTATAATTGTTACCTAGAAACATCAGGGGCTTCAGTACCAGCTGTAGTCGGTCTAGACCGTCTAATATTCACATATTGTAATGGCTTTGCTGTGCTTCCAAAGCTAGATGATTGTTGTCTTGGAATTTCTCTAGATCTTGGCACTTGTATATCTTCTTCAGATGATTCCTCTTCTTCTTCCTCACTGTCTACGGACAGTGGTGTGGTTGATGACGTTGTTCTTGAGCGATTGATTGTTACGTATCTGTATGATTATTATTATTTAGATTTTAAATACAAAATTACATGATGAGAGAAGTAGTTGGTTCTAACATAATTTTGAAGATTTTTTTGTAACATAATAAAAACACAACAAAATATGGTGTTTAATTCTGCAGGTTAATGGACTATTTGAATAAACATATTATTTATGTTAAATTTATTTATTTGGTTTTATTCAATTTGACATTGACAGTTTTTAACTAGAACATGAAAATAATTTAAAACAGAACTTACTGTGGTCTTTCCTTCCTCAGTAGCCTATTCTTATCAGGTGTGGCTTCGAGTCCCTCGTTCTGTGGACCACGACGACTGTTTTGAACGGAACCTTCCGTGATACTGTTGCTAGATTTACTTTCTGTCCCACTGTTAGTTCCAAATCTGTCAAAAAAAACTTATCAATGCATTTTTTCCAATTGTGTACCGATTGCGCGATTATATGAGATATTAGCTAAAAAATGACATTTTTAAATATGACTAATAATCTTATACTAGTTTCCCTCTGCCTACCCTGTTGTGTGCAGGATACAGCGTGATGGTGGAAAAAAACTTTTTTTAATATAATTATTGATTAAAAGACGGAAAAATAAATATTAGGTATATTAGGTATAATATCATTGTAAATAACTTAAAAGCCAATTAAATGTTAAACGAAACCTAGAAAAGCTTTCGTTGCTACAGCTATAGTTAGTTATAAGACTATATATTTAACAGATAATTTATATATGATAAATTAATTTTTATCTTAAAATCTTTCGACAAAGGACTTCTTATATTCCGTTAATATATTCAAATTAATACGTTATTCTAAATTAATATAAAATAACAATCTTGATGTAAGATAATCTGAATAAAATGAAATATTTGTTGCAAATCGCATTTTTTATTAAATATTCATACGATATTGACATCGAACACATATTCTCCATCATATACATCATAATCATCAGAACCACTAATTAGTATACATTAGTAACCATACCTGTTCTTTCCTCTAGTTCTTTCCAACACTTTTTGGTACAATTTCTTATTGAAAGAAGAAGGTGTCGTTGAAGCGCCACCTGTTGTTCCTGAACTTGAGGAGGTTTCGGAAAGTTTCAATTGTTTTTCTAATTGCTCCACACCACCTGAAGGAAAGATTTTAGATGTTACTATCGGAAACCATTTACTTAAGTAAACTACATGGGTGATGATTTTGTCATTAGTATGTAAAAAGCTATTTACAAATAATTTCAAGGAAAATTGACTACGCAAAATGAATATTTATTTAACGAAAATCAGTCTCTTTTATAAACTATGTAATATGCTTTAAAGTTTAAGTATAAAGGGATACTTATTTGTGGTGTAAAAAAATTAATTTTTGAATTGAAAATAGTAATAAAAAATTACGAATAACTAACCAACTTTCTTAATAAGATCGATTAGTTCCTTAATAACTTTAGGATCTTCTGCTTCAACATCGGCTACTTCTTCTGCTACCTCCTCTTCTTCTTCTTCACTTAACTATAATTTACAATTCAATTAATATTTAAATTATTCTTAAAGTAAATTTCTTATAAATTTAGAATTTTATAAATATATAGTATAAGAAATTTATTTGATTTATTAGATTTGACGTTAGCATAGCTAAATTGAGAATTACTTTTAGTTTCTCAAATTCAATCAATTAGTTAGAGATCTTCTGAGGCCTCTAAAATGCTTCAACAATTTAATTTCAACCATTTTCTTTTTAATATGTATATTTTTAATATGTATATATTAAAAATATGTATATATTAAAAATATACGAGTACGCTAACAATATATATATTGTTAGCGTACTCGTTAAAAGAGGGTAGATATAGGTCAAAAAGATAATAAAAGCAGTGGAATTATGTCAATCGGGGCCTATTAGTTGTCGGCAACGGCCCCCTATTGGAAGGAAACTAGTGTGATGTATTGGTATTAGGTGATACATGTCACTTATTGCAATTACGTAGTATCCCTTTCCAAATAGTTTAGAAACATATGGACGATGTGTTTTTGTCGTGTTTTTTTTAAAAACGTTAACCGCTTCCGATTTCTAACAATATATATATTTGTATATATATATTTAAAGATAAAACGAAATACAATAAACTTATTTTGCTCACCTCTGGTTCAGGAGTAGTAGTAGTTGTAGTGGTCGTAGTAGTAGATGTCCTGAACAACAAAGAACTTCTGGAAGTGAGTCTGATCGGTCGTCTAGTCGTCGTTGTTGTTGTGGTGGTAGGTGTGGTTGTTGTTACTGTTGTTTTTGCTGTGGTCGGTTTGGTTGGCGCTTTTGTGGTCGCTGTTGCTTTCTTGCAAAGAACGTTACGTGCGAAGTCGCAGGAGTCGGCCGCTTTGTTGAAATAGAGACCTGTAAGTGGCGTAAGATATTTGATAAATTAATGTTTTTATATATTTTTAAATTATTTTAAATGGCAATAAAATAGACTTTATGAATTATATAAGTTCACATAATAGATCATTTTTTATCTCAGATTTTTTTTTTACTTGAAAACGATAATTATATATATGGTTACATATAATACATATGATATTTTCCTCGGTGCAGTTAGACAGTAAAAAACACGTTGTGCAATACTATGCTATTTTCTCAGATAAGAAGAAAATTGAAGCAGATGTAAATTTCCCTCTACTTGATTCACAAATGTTTGATATACGTATCTAAAGAATGAATCTCGCTTTATTCTAAAGTATCATTTATCATCATCAATCGTTTGTAGTAGAATATTCTAGAAGTTTCTATTACTCACCAGAAGGACAAGTGAACTGATGTGCCACAATACCAAGATCTGATGGCCCGGAGTCCAAACACCAAAAGTACTTCTTGCAGTCACGAGGATGGGGGAAGAAACCTTCATCTTTACACTTGAAATCTGCATCAATATATAAGTGTTTACATATTTATGTATTTTTATATTAATATTCCTTTATGTGTTAGCTTGAACACACAAACAATACGTTAAAATATACATTTTTGAAATTGTTCAATTTGATTTTTAATGATAATTTAAAAAATTATGTAAATATTAATTTTGGTGATAAAGTTTTACCTGATCCTGGATCAGGAGTGGTGGGAGGTTCCGGTGTGATGATATTCCATGCAGGGGTTGTGCTGACAGTTGTACTGCTCTTGCGCTTGTTACTTCTACAATTATAAACAAGGAATGTTTATTATTTTATAAGCTTAACGCTATATTTTTGCATATAGCAGAATTGGCTGGGGAAACCTAGTGTTAAGTGACTCCGCTTCTCGCTTTACGCCTTTGTCTTGGTACCTGATCGAGGGATTGAAAATAATTTATAGCTCCGAGTGGCCGCATTTACGGCCAGACACTGTAGCACGTCGACCTAAATCAACATTTTCTTTCTAGAATAATTTCAAAGAGATTATCTTTCAATATAAATATATTCCTAAATGATTAATTTTAATATTAGTAACTATTATATAAAGAATATAACATACTTGATCTTAGGTTTAGCAGTAGTAGTAGTGGTCGTCGTAGTGGTAGTGGAGCTGGGCCGCGGGCGGTTCTTTCTGCGGCTGCTGCTAGACTTTGCTTTACCTATCGGTTCTGATTCCTTTTCTACAGTAATTTCGGTTGATCTAAAAATAAGATAAAAAATTAGTTTTATTTACTTCAATATACAAAACATTTAGTACAGTTTTTTTCTCAAGTACAATCAAATTCCGTGCTGTTTAAATTTTAATATAGCCATTGTTAGTTAGTTTCTACTTAAAATATTACTTCATTAACCAAATTCAAAATGGAGGAAATTGTTAACTCGAAAGATATATCGTTTATATAAAATAAAAATTGATGATAATGATGATCCACTGAAAAAATATTAATATTTCTCGAAAAAGTTTTATTAATAATTCAACTAACCCAAGTTTCATAATATAAGATTCCTTAGCAGCCTCTATGAGGGGGTATGGCTTGCCGTGGCAGTTGCCTCGGAAATCATCGTTGTCGATAGACCAGAACATAATACCTATAAAACGAAAGATTGTTTTAATAATTTTTATATATTGTAGTGATATATGTAGTAGTAATACTTTTAATATACTGAAAAATAAACTTTATGTGGATATATTTTCTATCGGTATATTAAAACGTATAATAACCATATCAATTTTGATATTGCTCTACATTATATCACGTTTGCTAAGTTTGTATTTCAATTAACATTCCAAATATCAATTAATGTTTTGTGAAATATTTCTTGTAATTAATTTTATAATTAAATATAACTACTCTAATGAATACAATCATATGCATATTATGCACAATTTAAATTTGAATTAAGTTAAATCATTTAAATACAGCATAACTTACCTCCAAGACCATTTTCAGCTACATATTCAGCTTTTTTCTTAACGATTTCCACATCATCATATCCGACCCACTGGTTGCCCTTATAAGCTACAGGACCCATTGCTTTCTTATTTGGATACATTATAGTCCATTCTTCTTCAATCTCGTCCTCTTCTTCTGAATCTTCTTCAGAATACTCTTCTGAGGCGATCGCTCTTTTCCTACTTTTAGGCTTGAGGGCTTCACAGATCTGAAAAATAAAATTAATAACGTTAAAAACGAAATTGTTCTAATTGGTATTAAGTAAAACTGACTTTAATAGGTAAAGAAAAACTTTAAACGTAAATGTGTTATTTAGAATAACTAAAAATAATAAGCTGAGGATATATAAATTGACAATTAATCTAGAAAAATAAAAAGGCGATAGAAGAACTTTGCAAATTTCTATAAAAAGCGAATTAAATCTAAGCAAGGTGGAATGTTTTGTAAGTTTCTTAGTGATTATGTAAATAACATTTTATTAAATAACAACTCCAATTATATCCAAATTAAGCATCAAATACGACTTATGTCCTATCTTGTATTATGTTCTATCTTATGTATGTACATTGAAATATTTTCCTATTAGTAAAAAATATGAGATTTCATTATATGTAAATAATTTCTAAATCGGTCCTAGCGATTATTATAAATGGAAAAATATTCCTTAATTTCTCAAAAACTTAGAAACATGGTTTGTTTAGTACCTAGTAACTTTTTAAAAATCTTAAACTACGATGGCGCTCATAATGGCAAAATGACAAAAGTAGTACTACAATTAGAGTAAAAAAATGCACAAACCTCATAATACGCCAAATATCCTTTCTCCCTAGTAGCATCCCCCTGTTCACCTGGACCGTCAGCAGGAGAACCAATCTCTACAGCATCAGAATTGAAGAGTGTGTATGATCTTCCATACGTTGGTATACCTAGCACTAGCTTATCAGGATCTGCACCATTTTCTAAGTAGAATTTTATGGTGTAATCCTGTTAAATAAAAAATTAATTTATTTCAATTCTTATTCATAATATTTGATGTTTAATGTAAACGAGGCTCTGAATTCAACTCCCACTCGGGAATGATTATGTTTAAATAACTTTCATTCAATATACCTATTGGGCAACGCGCGACGATGAGTTCTATATGAAACCGTGTGAAGGATGAGTAAAATATGAAACCGTTTTCTATTATAGTATTTTATAAACTTTATATTGTTTGATTTAGATATTACAAATAGATTCGATCTTATTTACCTACAATATAATACTTAGTATGTACATTAGACAGTGGCTTGGCAAAAACAGTAGAGCACGTTCAAAATGTCAAATTCATAAAGTCAGGGACGAATAGTATTACTATTAAAGTCACGACACGTCACCGTTCGTGAGAATATTTTAAAAACAGGACGGAGAAGATCAAATATTATAATTAAGTATTACTTAAACGTGATATTTGTTGAAAAAGGGAATTGAATACTTGATTATTGTCAAAGTGTAAGTTTCTGTTAGAAATTAGTTTGAATAATAACTTAATGTGACTTCTGAACTACAATTCAAATACAGATTTGTTAAAAAACAATATCATAATCACGACGTTTTTTTTTAAATCACAATCTTTTAAAGATTTTGATTTCTCGTTAGCTGAAATCGAACACCTGATCATCATTATTATTATCATTGTCGCTACATATTTGTATGTATGAAAAGTTGTATAAAAGTATATATTTGGGTAAACGAGAGCAATGTTAGTCTTAAAATGACAATAATTGAATTAACTTAAATGCTGTAGGTATGCAGATATTTCAGTGTAAAATTGTATTGTATTGTAAAAACCCTGTAATTCCATATTTGGTATGACCAGGCGTTTCGATTCACGTATTTTTTCCTTATATTGTAGAAAATGTAGGGTTTGGTTTCATTTTTTTTCCACCCAATCATTTTCCCGAAATAACATTTAAATATAAATTATGTCCTCTAATGGAATAAATCCCACACTCAATAACTAAGGCAATACTAATATTGCTAATAATATTGTGCTTCATCATGTAATTGACACTCCTTTATAAAAAGAAAATATAAAACAAAGCACTTACAATATTGAGTTCATTGTCCACACTGTACTCGTTGGGTTCTTCGAGCGGGTATAGCGGCGCGTGGTGGTTGACGGCGGGCTCGAAAGCGGAGTGGTAGTCGTAAGTGAGCAGGTTCATCCAGTCTAGGTAGCTAGAAATTTTATTTTATTGTTTAAAAATTATATTAAATATAAAGCTTATGATAATAATAATACATATTTTTTATTAGTCATAAAAATTAAAACATACAATCACAATATACAATAAGACGGCGTTATAAATCTTTTCTAAGGAATTTTTAAATGTTGGAGTTAGTAATAAAAAAAAACATTATTTATTTATTTAAAGATTTAGTTTCATAATTTATCCCGAAAATAGCAGGGTTGGTAGAGGAAACCTGGGAACCGTTTGGGCCCCTGCGCTACAACTGGTCTCAATTAGGACTTTTACATATCTATTTAAAATCCGTTTATTACTTTAAAATCTTTTTATGCCGCATACGTAATGAGAAACAACAAAAAGTATTTAAACAATATATTAAATACTTCCTAATATTTTAAGGTTATTTAAAATGAGATAAAATGAACAAAATACTTAAGGTTATACCATATACAGCCCTTAGTGTTTAATTGTATAGAAAAGTACAGTAGGTATTATTATATTTTTTGTTTTTGAATAATTAAAAAGTTAACTTGAAAATTTTGAAACGTTTCCCGAAGAGGAACTTCCGCATTTCAACTCTTAAAATATATTTAGGACTTATCATTGAAAGTGATTATTATTTTAAATTAATATATAGCTTTCAGTTTTAAAGAAAAAAAAGTGGTATTTTTTATATTGGAACAAAACGAAAATAATAATGAATTAATGAAACAAACGAAATAATTGAAACATATTTAATTTATACAATTATTGTCAATATTTAAAAAATTGGGCGATGCGTTAAACTTTCTTAACATGCGTAAGAGCGTATAACTTATTTTTTGCCAGTTAAAAGAATAATAAATAAATCAGGTATATAAAAAAATATAAACGAAAAGTGGAAAAATAGTGGGCTTTTCAATATAATATCACTACGTTAAGCGAATAGCAAAGTACCTACTATAGAAATAAAATATACAATCAATCATAAGACTATTTATATGCCAAACGAAGATTATTACATTAATTTGCGTGTTCTTCGAAGGTCAAGGTTTTTAAAGTTTAATTGTGCCACCTACGTGATTCTAATATGGACACTGGGCAGTGCTCGGTATTCGGATTTGCCTATACATTTGCATAAATATGTAGAAATTGGCTATTATTTAAGTAGAAAAAGGAAGATGTCAAATAAAACTTTTATTTGTTGTAGAAATAAGGACATTTTGGCTAGTTTATGTACAAATTTACGACATATTTATTGCGTACTAATTATAAAAAAAAGACCATTTTCCTTACTTTCCCGCATAGTATAGATGGTAGACGAAACCTAAAGTTACGATATTCCATTCGAAAAAGTTCGAGAAATTTTGTGTTGTGTGGTACCTCGCATTTTGTCTAGCCAGAGCGGGAAAATGAAAATCATTCAAACCTCCGGATGGGAATTGAATACACTGTCAGACACTGTTCCACTGCGCAACGATACCATATAACCTGTTTTTTTTATAACAAATATTAATAGTTTTTTTATAACAATTATATTTCAAGTTAAGTATTTCGTTCTAATATCGACATGATGTCATCGTAATGTACTATTTAGGATAACATCAAGTTTTTTTAAAGTGGTCCGAGAACAATTTTGTCATACTTATGAATATTAATGTCCTATTTAATATATATGTTTTTATTTACGTAATGTTACAGTTGAGGCCGTCGTGGAGAAGGTAAAAGTAGGACTGGTAACGCGACGGGTGTGGGTTCGATTCCCACTCGGGTATCTTAATAAAAATTGACCAGTACGCTACGACAAAACAAAAAAGAAGTAACTTGATAACGTAATTGGTAAATTCAAATTATCAAACCCTTACAAAACATTGTTTAGTAGGTACTTTAATTATGCAAAAATTTGGTTTGAAATCTCTTGTAAATTATGAAATATGAATGACAATTTAAACAAAATACTTCCATTGTGCGAATTTAATGTCAGTGTTACCATCGCTGTTCCGAAATGCAAAGTAAACAGAGCGTCGTGTTGAGACGAATTGAATCATTTGCGTCATTATAGGTACTATGTTAGTCATTAGGGTCATTTTGCTTTTGTTTTTAAAGGAATTATATATGCAATATATCATGTCATAGAAGAAACAAACAAAATGCTTAAAATGTATAATTTTAAAATACAATATTAAATAAGTTTATTTTTGTGAAATCATCGTCACTGCAGGACTAATAATAGATATAGATATGGGTTCAACTTACAGTCGATGGAAAGCTTGAACTTGAAATATTTTAATATATTAGTACAATTTTTAAATTTTGACAACCCATGAAACATGTTTATCGATGACGGCTTATTCTGGAAAGTCATTGTATGCTTTTAGGCAGAGATAAATAGAAGAAGAAAAAGTGTTTTTAGCTATGCATCGCCGAATTGTAGATTTTAACGCCGCGTTTTTCCCATAGAGAAAATCCATAATAAAGTTTACAATCAATACTTTGCCATTGCACTTTGCCGTTGGGCTGTAATTAGACATACATATTTACATAAGCGAATACAGGCTGATAATGTATGTATGTATGATGTATTTTATCTGTTGCAACACTTTCAAGGTTAAAGCCACGCGGCTATCCCACTACTGAAGTACCTTTCATTACATATTCACAGAGTACCATTGTCTCAACATGGTATCTTTGCAATCGTAAATTATTATGAGATGGACTGTTTGGGTATTACAAAAGAATCATTTGTTGTTTCCCTAATAATCTGACTCTGACTTACTGCAAAGTATTAATATTCTGTTTCCCACTTTCCCCCCCATAATCGAGACATTACATGTAGCGGAACTCAACACCCAATTTTGTCTTCTTATACGAGTAAGAAAAGAAAAACAGTTCCTTTATTTTAACGGTAATTGAACCCAAAACCATCGCGTTTATAGATACTAAATCGCCGCGCCACGACGGTCTTAAATGAAACTTATTACAAAATATATTAGATTTTTGACACAATTCTTGCTACATTATGAAATGTTCTGAATTCTGGTAGCACGAAAATGTCAATCATTAAACTGTTTCAAATTCTATGAATAATTATATTATTTTATGCGAGAATTCAGCATTGAATTTAAATAAATATTCTATTGCGGACTCTCAAATGTAAAAAATAATATTATTACTACTCTTCTAGGTGCTCTTAGTTAAGTATACTATTTATGTATGTTAATGTCTTAATATGCTTGATATTCTACAACCGATTTAATGCGACATACTTCGACACGCATGACTTTATGACATGTTTATTGAATAACCCAAGTAAGAAGCTTAACGATATTTTATTTTAGTTTTTAACTAACTTCAAATTTCTACTATATTACAATATTGTAAATAAAATATCACTAAAGGAACCCAAAAATATTACAAATTGCTAGAAAACGATCTAACTTAAAAAAAAAACAACTTTTTTAATTTAGCATATTCGTTTATTTCATTTACTTATTCGCACTTCGTTTTAGAATTTTATAATATTGAATGTTTTAACATTCGGGAATTTACATTTAATAGCAAAATTATTATATAAATGCCTTCGTAGAGGAGCAGTAGTGTCTGGGCGTAAATACGGTGGTCGCAGTCTCAATCAGTATTCATGAAAACATAAGATATTTACTATCCTGCTTGGGTAAGACAAAGTGTGGAGTTGAATCCCCCAAATCAATATCAGTATCTCCAATTTCCAGAATTAGCCGAGACAAAAAAAACATCAGCTTCACGCTGTATCCCACACACAGCAGGGTAGGCACCCGCCTGCCAAATTCTGGAGGCATTACCCGTTGACTGGCGGAACTCAACGCAACGAGACAACAGATAAATGAGACTAGAGTCAACACTTAGCACTAAGCTTATTCTTTGCACCACGCAATCTAAAATTAAGCAATAACTTGACATTGAATTAGATTATTAAGTAACGTGTACCAGTAAGAGTACAAGTATGTGAGTATGTGACACTGGTGGTGCAACGGTACTAGTATATATTCACACCTCGATTTAGCATAAATGGCCACCACCTATTTAAAGCGATCTTGAACGTACGTGGGTACCAGTAATTATATTTGCTTAGAATATTTGCTTATGTTAATATAATGGAGAAATCGTAAAAATGACCCTTTTTTGTTTGTTTACTCTTGAAAGATTTAGATTTACACTTGTATTTTGTAATAGTAGCAACTCTGTATGAAAGGATGTTTATATTAAAAAAAATTAAACCCAGAGCTTTGAAAAATGCCCTGGGTTTTTCATATCAATGATCTTTTTCGAAAAAAAATTATATATTTGCTCAAATATATATTTTTGCTCAAAATAATATTGTACTAGACGATAAAATCATATTCAATTTCTTATCCAACCATAAGAAAAAACAAATTAATTAATCTGCAATTCATATTTTTAGATATCCGTAATGTTTTTCTTTTCAAAGAATTTTAAAGAATTTAAAATCCAAATAAATTTAAAATTCAATTTCCAAATTACTAAACTTGTCCAAACAAAGCCAGGTCGCTTAATAATACTAGTACAATGAATAATGAAGAAACTTTCTAAATCTTAAGATTTGTAACGTCACACACTGATTTAATTCATTTAGCTATTAATTTTATAGTCAGCTTACGTATGCAGAAATAACAATAGTAATAAATAATGATATAAATGTAATAACAATAATTAAAAATGTTATGACGTTGCTTAAAATTACTTCTTGCTTAATTTTATAATAAAAATTTTTACTCGAATTATTGATATTGCATTGTTTTAATTGCCCAGTCAATTACACTTCAATAATATCAGTTATTAATAAGCTTTCGGCTAGATTTTTTTTATTACGGTTAATATTTAGATAATAATAATAAATAAAAATTATTTATTGCCATAAATGCTTTCTTCTGTTTCGTATCTTATTGTACAACACATAATACTGCGGGCAGCTTGGATTTCGTAAACCATAAAACTCCAGCCTAATTTCAGCGTAAAACTATATGTACTCGTGTGTATGTATTGAAATATGAACTTACTCGAAGTGATGAATTAATATATAGATGAATTTAATATAAAGTGACTTCTCTTTAGCGAAACCAAATTTATTATATTTTCTTTAGAACAAATATCTCAAAAAACAATTAAACAAAAAAAAACGTAGGAAAAATAAGAAAATTGGATGAAAGAAAGCTTACCGATTCAAAGTCTTAACATCGAATCCCTTCTGTATATATTCAATTCCAGCTGGCACAGCCATGGTGAGCAAGAGACGGGGTTTGCCTGTCTTCTCCGATTCTCTTTCGAACTCTTCTCGTAACTCCTTCACTAATCTGGCGTAGTTTTCTCTGTCTTTAGGTTTGCCACCGTCCCTGAACGCTGGGTACTCCCAATCCAAATCCAGACCGTCGAAGTGGTTTTGTCTAAGGAACTGTGGAAGGATTTTGCTATTATTATTTTTATTTAGATATATACTCGAATGAACGGAAATAAATTATTTATTATTTTCATTTCTCCGCTCAGGTTATGACAAAATTTTTTAATATTCATATTTCGTATATTTATAAAGATAAAACGTATAAAAATTTCAATGTAGCGGAATTTGAATCCGCAACTCTTGTTTACTGCCAGTAAGCCATACATTCTTATCAAGCTACGTCGACATTCTTACAGGCTAGCTACAACTTATTCATAACGTTAGTGTATCTAAAGTAAGATCTTTATTTTTCCGCTACCAATAGATGATTGCTTGGAATTGTCATTTGGGAAAAAAGAATGTTTGAAATTTTCTGTCCTGTCAAAGTGAGGAATACTATATTTGTGAAAATGAACATTTTATACTGAAATAAGTAAACGTGGGAAAATGAAAAGGTTTCAAGCAACTTTTATATATTATTATACAAATAATATTAGAAGGAATGTCAGTACGTTCACTAGTAAATTGCTAGAGGCCACACATCCGCCTGCACTTTAATAATGTCTAATGATAAGAGAAAGTGTTAACAACTTGCAGTATCTAGCTTTCAAAATCTGCGAATAGACTAAAACAAATTATTAACTGTAAAATATTGTAGGCTGTAAATCCTAATAAAAATCTTTTCATGACACCGTAGTGGCGTAGCGTCCGAGCGGCGGTTGTGGATTCGAATCGCATCTAACATATTGCAAAAATAACCTTTTGCTAAGTTACTTTGTTCTTAAATTTTAGTGTTAATTTATGTCCCTTACATTATTTGCAACTAGCTATGGCTGAATGCAAAATAAACATTTGGGTATTAAGCCCACAACAAATGCGTGTCGCCAGTTTCATAACTAGTAATTATTAAATCAAAATAACTAGTATTAGTTTTTTTTTGTTTCACACTGTACCCACATACCATCGTATTTTCAGGACCTTGCATGTTAAATGGTGGAACTGAGCGCCGCGCTCTTTCTTATATCTGAGCCACTTAATGAAAATAATTCATTTCTCAAGCGAGAATTGAACCTATAACCGTCATAGTTACAATCAGACGCTGTGCCGCTGCGCCACGACGGCCTCTACAATTGCAATTATTGTGTGAAATTTAACAATAATTGACTTAAATAAATAGAAATTTAATAAAAAAAAAATTACAATGAAAAAAATCTTACCTTAATAGCATTCCTAACAAATTCTTTCCTCCTGTCCTTAGCCGCGACCATTGGGGAGAACCTTGAGGAACCCTCATTCCAGCCACCGATAGCGAGTAACGTCTTCAAGTTCTTATTGTATGTTTTCAGTCCAGTGAATTTGGCGTAGCCACCTAGAGAATATTTTTTTTATATATATAAAATTGATAAAAATAGAACAAATGTCCAATAGATCTAACGATGTACAAGAATGCAATGATAGGTTTCTCAACAATTAAAAAAGTGTGTGCCAACAAGAATTTTACAAATTTTTGGAGGGTACGCACAAATTTTTCCGCTCTCACTAACCAGCGAGCCCTATCACGATACTATTCTACATTTGAACTCAACGCTAAGTTCCGTTTACGCTCAAGTTTGTTTATGCCACAAAGTGACGCGGTATAATAACGCATATTGAATATTATGCACACCACTGCATAGTAGGTATACATACTCGAATTAGAGTCTCCCTTGTCTTCATAAGCTTCAGAAACTTTTTGTTGGACTATACATGTGCTCTAAGGCGGGGTTTATCGAAATTCCTGCTAGAACGGGAAAAAAAGAATTTTACGTTTCATAGTCCTGCTAACCTTTTCAAATCAGTATAAATTAACATAACCAATTATTAAAACGATACTTTTGATTTCATATTTGATTTGATAATTATTATAAAAACTTTACTTTTAATACGATATCGATGTCGGATGGGAGCGGTTATCATTATTTCTATAAGCGGGTTTTATTATAAGATTCAATGGAAGGATACGTTTTTAATTTTTTAAAGACAAACGGAAATGGTTTCCTTTGTAATATTCTTAAAATGGCAATTGTAATTTGTTTTAATGCAAACAGTGTCTAAATATATGTTTTATAATTTTAGTCTTTATATTTAGTTATCGGAAGGGATATAAACTTTTATTTAAATATCTATAATAGCGACCTTACGTTTTCTGTTTTCCGTTCACTTTAGAGATATTACGTGTTGCGTGGCGGAACACAACGCCAAACATGGTCTTAATCGGGACAGGTAATAGGCATAGTAGCAAAGTAATCAAAATAATAAGATAAGCCACTTCCGGTACCCAACCTATCAAATCCATTATTATTTAATAAAATATGTTTTATATTTAATTTAGATTTTCTCATTTTCTAATAGCTCTGCGTGCATAGTAATTGTTCCATTCGCTTTAACCGCAATCAGACGTTGATAGTGATAACGCGTGAAACGAAAGTTTCTTTGGTAAGTATGATATAACCGACGTGATACAATCTTTCTAAATAATAAGCACTTTTACAGTATTCTAGTCTTTACTAGACTAGCTTATGTAATAATAATTAGTGACTAGGCTGGCTGTGTTAGCGTGAAACTTAAGATGTAGAATAAAATATCCCATTTTTCCCGTTTCCGAAGTAATTTCTAGAAATCCTCTCTTAGTAGGTTAGTGTTAGGGAATGCTCTTATGCACTCCCTCATCTACCTAACAATTATACATGCTAAATTTTCAGTACTTTTTCTGTTCGTTATTTGTTATTACTTAGTAATGGATGACTTTTAAAGCAATATGTAGATATCGAAAGATTAATTAATATTAAAAGTAATGAATTAAACTACACTATAAACAATTGCATTTAACCAGCACCTAATTAGTTAGTTACTTTGACATAGTAAGACACTATCAAACGGTTCAACATTCAAATCTTCATTGAACGAAGTGAATTGTATGTAATCTGCACAAGGACATCGGCATATTTACGTTGTCCTGTTTAACCATCCCGTTAGCTCAGTGGTGTGACTTTGGCAGTCAACTATAGATCTTAAGTTGGAGCGTTATAATATGTAGTTGGTCGACAATATATTTTTTTCTATTTGACTGGTTCTAATTTATGGTAATATCCAATATCGAAAATGCTTTGAATATGTTTTGTTTTCTAATAAATTAATATTGATTAATAAATTTATTCAATAACAATTTCTTAAGTGAATAAATAAACGAAGCTGCTAAGTAGATTATAAGATTTACTTTTTCATATGTTTTACTATTAACCTCTCAGGATATCACTATTTAGGTTCTGTTTCCATCATCATTGCATTATCACCTAACTTGACTTTTACTTTGACCTCGATCGTAATAAAAGCGTATTAAGAACAACCTACTAAAGACAGATACATAGTGTCGTTAATATCACCGTACCGTAGCGTTTGGCGCTCCGTTCTCTCAGACTACCCCACTAAATCCCCGTGGGATAAAGCGTGAAGCTAAGTTAAGTAAACATCAATTTAGTTATTATATTAAGTGTAATAATTTCCATACCTTTTTCAATATCCTGATATTTGTCAAACGGTTTCAATGTGTTGTCCTTTGTGAACCCTCCAAAGGCGTACACGAGGTGAGTGCAGAGGTAAGGATTGATGTTCTGAGGGTTGAACTTCGCTGTGCCCGGCCTGTACACCGACCAGTTAGTGTAGTAGCAGACCACGCGAGGTGAACTTGATAGTACTGAAATAATGTTAATTATATTAAAATCAAGAAAAAGTTGTTAAGACAGCCCCATAGCCTTAATCTTGAATAACAGTCAACAATTATTGGCTAACTATTATATGAAAGTTAGGTAATAAAAGAAAACAATCCACATTTTTCGCCTTCGCCGGCCCCTTGTTGAAAATTTATTTAGTCTATGATACAAATCCAATTTTTTTTTTTTGTTTTGGCCATTAACGATACCTCACATGTCAACAACGGTCCAGCCGTTTGATCTGTCGCATATGAAAAAAATAAACATTGGCGAAGTGTTTTGTGCTCCACTAGCACGCTCGAAGGACCATAATGAAAGAACAGAATAGAACAGAACAAGAAATAAAAGTACATGAATACGCTCAAAACAAAATACTGTTCTATTGACGCATACAGAATTTTTTAACGTTATAGATAACTCCATTTTAACCATTAACGGTGAAAAATAACAAAAAAGGTTAAAAAGCATACAACTCTGTTATTCAATGCCTTTTTAACTTAATAGTTGAATATTTCCTAAGCAATTTGCATAGAAAACACCGTGAAGATTAATTTTCTTTGGATTTAACTTTTAACTGATTATTTTTTATTTTGAAATTAGCTGAGTAGATAGATAAGATATGAAGAATATTTACATAATAAATAAAACTTTATTATAAATAAAACATTACTTCATTCGACATTTAATTCGGTGGAATATTTTTTATTTTTTCGTTACCAAAGAGTAACGAAACTCAACGCCGAACTTTGCATACTTAATATCCAAATATATTTATATACATATATAGATGGTATGAAAAATAATATTGTATATATTTTCTAGGTATGAGATTCGAATCTGCAACGCATCTATTCACTTTCTTTTGTCTTATATACGGACATAGTCATCAATGTACACAAAAGTAGGAAGTACCTTTGAAGTGCAAGCACAATAAACTTTCATTTTCTTGGCTAATTCTAGTAAAAAGTAAGGTTTTTCTGTTAAACACAATGAACCATTGTACCACCCACTACCACTACCAGTAGTAGCGGCCTTACACGACTAAGTTTGCATACTTGTTCTACACGTTCTAAATAAGTATACTAAGTTAGATCACTAGGCTCTCACGTAGGTTGTAGGTTTGATTCTAAATTAAAGATAT
>DWAO01000346.1:0-27145 GCA_018230605.1 Heliconius congener
GGAAATATAAATTTAAGTAAATATTTCATCTCCTCGAGTGGGGGTCGAACCCACACACTTTGTGCCCCTGCGCCACTACTGCCCTCAACAATTATTTTCATTTTCTCGCTTTGATAACAATAGAAAAAGCGGCGTTAAATTCCACAACTCGTGCCCTGATAAATGAGTGTTTTTAAGTTAGATCTATCCGACTATATGAGAAATATAGCGTGAAGTAAAAAAAAATTGTTCTTAACATTGAAGTTAGGTACGTATTTTTTATGTTGGCACGTTTTATCTCTGTAATATTTGAACAGGTATTTTATTATGTAAATGATGATATTTGTTCTTGTATATTTGTGCACCGTTATATGTTGGGATGGCGTAAAATGATTTGTAAATAGCTCATTCGGTAGACAAAGATTGAAGGGTATCATGGCGTAGATGAAGGGTATGTCAATAAGCGCGACAGTTGTGGGTTCGATTCCCAGTCGGGAGAATTAAATATTTAATATTATCATTTACACGCTTTGGTAACGAGGCAAAGTAGGGCTATAATTTCTACCACCTAACACGTAACGCTTCAAAAATTCGAGGGGAAGTGGGGCAGACCTTTCTAATCCCAGGGTCTCTCTGCCTACCCTGCAACCCTGCGTTCGTGATACAGCGTGAAGAAAGAAGAGATTTTTGAATATGATCTATCTATACGTGGAAGAAAACTAGTAGATATTTTTTGTAGCTGAAGTATTTTCCAATGATAGAAAACTACAACTTTACTTTAATATTTTTAAGTTACTAAATTAATTTAGTATACGAAAAACCATGTAGTCATTTTATATAAAAAATTAAAAGTCACTGGATTAATGTGTTTAATGTAATCTTATAATTAGTCAACGTATTCGAACGCGCTCTTCTTAGATAACACGCCCCAAAAACATATACGGTGAGGGAAATTATGAAAAATTATTAGAAATTTTAGTTGGATTTAATTCATTTTTTTTGCCTCACCTACCAAGGTACGTAGGGGGAACCAATTGTTAGGACACTCCGTTTTACATCTTCTACTCAATTGTTAAGACATTGCGAGTTAATCAGCGGAATTCTATACCACTTTTTACTTTGTAAGTAGGGCGACGAAATGCAATTAATTTATGTTACTAAATGGGAATCAAAGTCAAAGCCGTCGCGTTAACAAACAGACGTTACTTCGCTGCGCCACAGCCTGAAAACTTTCTTAAATATTATAAAACTGATGAGATTCGTTTTTTTCTAATCATGTCCAAAAATATACACAAAAAAGATCTATGCTTCATAAAAAACGACAGCTGTCATAACACGAGAACGTAACAAATCATAGGGTTGGTAATATACCGGCCTGGATCATTTGTAACGGTTTACTTTATCATATAATATGTATATATATAGTATAGAGATGAATTATAACGTGGCAACCCTGACACGGGTGTCATGGTGTCCAATTAAAAAGCAACAGAATACGTGTTAAACTGTCAGGTGTTATTAAAAATATCATATGTCAATTTGTTAAAGTTAAATTTGTTTTATGACAACAAATTTTGTTATCGCTTTTTTCATTTTTTTTTTGGTAAAGGAATATTAATAAGTTAATAATAATAATAATTGGTAATTAGGGTTGTTGATGCGTCATGGCGCAGCGATACAGCGTTTAACAATAAACACGACGTTTTTGTGTTCAATTCTCATTCGGGAGAATAAATTATTATTATTTTTTTTATTCTTTGTCAATCTTCGAGTGGTATACAAAAAAAATGTGCGCTCAACGAAAATGGGAAACGAAAGTGTCTTAATGGGAACGGAGTGTCTTAGCACTTCTCAGGTTTCATCTGCCTACCCCGAAGATACAAAACAACTTCTCCACTAATCGAGAATCCACCCAACACCCACAATGGTTATACGAAATCCCTTCATAGAATTAACAAACTCTTTATTATACCTGAATCTATATTATACATATAACTTTTAGTTTTATTGATACTACCCTCGATAAGGCTTTCTCCACGTCAGTTAGTTCACGCGTCATTACCGTCCAGCAACAAGTGGCGTGTTTCCTGCTGGGAAATGACCTAATAAGACACTTCCTACCGTAGTACTGACTTGTACATATTTAGTAAGATAATTTATAATAGGTAATTTATAATAGGGTGGTACAGGGAACCTAGTGTTAAGACTTTTGTTGTGCCGCTATACTCTATTTACTTGTATTTAATAAATCAGCTCACGCTGTATCCCGCATACAGGCAGGTTAGGCAGAAGGAACCTAGTGTTAAGACACTCCGATCTCCACTTTCGGAGGCATTGCGTGTAGTGAGGCGGAACTCAACTCGAAACCAGAGCGAAGAAATGGAAATATAAACTTTACTAAATATTTCAGCTCCTCGAGTGGGGATCGAACCCACAACCAGTCGCGTTTACGACTCTCGGCCTGGATTTATATTTAATATAAATTTAAGTACAGATAATATTATAGTGCTACATACATAAGTATTGCACAGTATAAAAATATACTGCAAAGTTTTTTATCAGAACTATTTGAAATATATGAGTGTCTTAATGGGAACGGAGTGTCTTAACACTAGGTTCACCTTCTCTGCCTACTTTGTTTATTACGTATAACAAAAAAACTAAAACTATCGTCCTAAATAACCCAACAGCGAATCCATTAAACAACATACATATATGAACACCCAGTACGCTTTTCATTCACTTCAGCCATTTATTGGGGGCTAGTTCAATAGAAATTGGGGATGGGGAATAAAATTTTCTGTCCCCATGACATATTCTATATTCGTACCATATACATACATACATACATACGTTCACTGTAAATAGGTGGGCACGGCACCCCACGCTGGCGGCGGCCGATAAGACTTCAGCAAATTGATGTTTGAACTGTCATTAATCCCCGCCCGACAGATGTCTCTTTAGTCTATTATTTTTGACACATACAAGTATCATTTGTCGAAAGAATGTAGCTTTAAGCGGTTCGTTATTAGTTGTAACTAAGTTATTAATCTAATTATAAAGAACTGTTTTTCCACTCAAACTTATTTTTTATTGTAGCCAAAGGATAATAAATAGTTCTTTCAACTATATATTTTTTAGTATAAAGCATCATATGTCCTTTGTGATACTTCTAAAAATGTGTGTACAAAATTTAATAAAAATTGGTTCAGTAGTTTCGACGTGAAAGCGTAACAAACAAACTTACATTTACATTTATATTTTGATGAATTTACGATTATGGCACAGCGTCTGACTATAAATGCGACGGTTGTGAGTTCGATTCCCACTCGACGAACAAATTTTTTAAACACGCAGCGTATACTGTATTGGGCAGAAACCATAATCATTATTAAGAACTCTTAATATAAGTTTCCCTATGCCATCCCTGCTACGCGGGACAAGGCGTAAAGCTTCTTTAAGTAACATACTTAACATTTATAGAATAGTTTTTCTAGAATATAAAATGGAATTCCATTTCAAAAGGAAATTTATATTAAGAACTAATAGTTATTTGTAATTTCTCATGAAAAATTACTACTAATATTAATAGATTTTATGTTGATTTTATGATTACTAAATGAACAGGCGAACAAAAAAAAAATGATTACCCCGCTCCCTTTCCTTACTGTTCGTCCAAGATATTTTGTACCGATTGTCAAGTAGCGTAAAATATCACCACACTCAGTTCCCCAAAAGAAGAACGAATCTAATTCCATCGCACTTACAGACAGACGCTGCACTACACCACAATACCCAAAAAACACAGCATTTTACTCCAACACATATCATTTATCAAAACTACAGTTACAATCCAGTATGCATTGCGCGGTGGCAAGTTTCTTTTATCTCTAATAAGATCCCAATTCGAATGTCGCGAGCTCCCTAAAGTAATAAACTACTTGCGCTCTAACTCATTCTCCATTGTTTACAGCGACACGTCGAGTCTGATAGATGCTATAAAAGTTACCACCTGCGATGGTCTCCAAGAATCCTTTGTTAAAACTTGTTATCACAAACTAAAACTTTTATTTTTATGGCTCTTAGTTTGACTGTTGTCTCTTCATGATTTATTGTTGTATATATTTTTTATATTAAATTTTTTACTTGTGTTGAGGAAATATTTTTTTTGACTAGTAAACTTTGAGAAACTTTCTGGTCATTGAAATATATTTTTTAATTTACACATCACAAATCAAAATGTAAAACAATTTATATATTTTTTTAATGTTACAAAAATGTATGACATTGGAAACACGCTCAATTGCGTATAGGAAATACGTCGAATTTGTAGAACAAATATAAATGGTTGAGGGTAGATCGGGGGTAGATAATTACATTTTTTTGATCTTCAAGAACGGGGGATGACGTCAGGACCATGCCACTGCAGCGTAGGTGTTTTGATAGTGTCAGAGATAATAGAGTATTGATTAGGAATGTTTTTATTTATATTTTCTCTGCTTATTTTTTGAAGGATATGGATACGTGCTTATAGTAGAGGTTTCTCAATTAGTTTCTCAGTGTACGACTGCACAAAATAAATGTTAAAGTATTATCTTACTTTTAAATGAAGGGTAATTAACATTTATATTACGAAAATAACTAGATTTTCTTGTTTACTATAAACTAGTTTATTACAAAAATATTTTGTTTAGATAATATTTAATAGTGTAAGATAAATATTATAACTCTCCATTTTAAAAGGTATTAATTAATACTAATAAAATATAAAAAAGTAAACGCCAAAAAACAAAAAGAAAAGAAAAAAGAGAAACGACTATGGCGTTGAGTTTCCCCACTTATCATCTAATGCCTTCGGAACTTGGCTGAAACTGGGGAGCTGAACTTTCCTTGCATTAGGTTCCCAAGTTTCCTCTGCCTACTCTGCTATATGCGTCAAGCTAAAAATTACAAAGAGTTTGTTTGAAGTAACAAAAACTATTTTACTACATTGCGGTATCAAACCTACTGCCATTTCCGTTCCACAATCGTCAATTAATTTAAAACCTATAGTGGGACCTAAATGGCTAAAACAAATTATCATAAATAACGTATACGCAATAAAACATTATTTATGCTGTTTAAACGACAAATAGTCGTAAATCTATTGATAAACCGTTGCGGTAAACATTTATAAATAGTTCCAACTGAGCATAAGCTCTTGAAATAATAGACAATTGTGTTTGTGTTTTCATACATTTATTGAATCGTATGTGCTCGCAATTTATTTTTTTGTTTTATAGTAAGGATAGTAGTGTTAAGACACTCCGTTCCCCACTTTCCGCCGCATTTTCGTGGCATTGTGTGCGGAATCTACCGTCGCGCACTGCCTTGTTACCAGAGCGAAGATATGAAAATATTAATAAATAATAATTCGTTGCTCCAAATGGGAATCGAACACACAACCGACGCGTTTTCACTCACACGCTTGTGACACTGCGCCACGACAGTCACAAAACATAATCATAGCTTTTAAGGAAATAAACAGTAAAAGTTAACGTAAAGTGGAGAAGCTAAATTGTGGATAGTAGAGATCAAAGAGTCTGAACTCTAGGTTTTCTCTCTATATACCTAATGTATGCGATGAGAGTATTAAATATAATATAAAGCGGCCAAATAAATATTCTTCTCAAATCTTTCATTAATTAAATTGTTTCTTTTCATTCAATTCTTTCATATACTTACGAAAGAAAAATATTTTTACAGAACGTACAATTTTTTTTTAATACAGCGGGATTTGAAACCTTTTTAAAACAACGATTTCATCGCTTTGGCGCCGGTTCATGTCCTGTTACTTTCAATTTTTTATACGTTTTATAAAACAAAGTGTTACTATGCCCCAATTACATAAAAAAAACATATTTATCATCATCGATGAACCTATACTTTAACATTTATAGGAAATTTTACGGTAATGCTCTAAAACAACATATATATAATTTAGAATTTCGCTCTCTAAATGCACTGAATTATATTAGGTATGTATGTATGTTATGTACCTATCTACATATAGGTATATACGTGAGTATATGTAACCACATACATTCCGCACTGCGTCATAAGTTGTTGAATAACAATAAATTATTAAAATATTTATGATATTTTGCATTGCATTGCAATTCTATATTTTGGATATTTATTTTATTATTCTCTTTTGTTTGGATCATGATATATTTTATAGGCTTAATATATTAGTTATTTATTTGTATTTAGTACATTTAGTGATATATGAGGAGTATCCCTGAAGTTTTTAAGGAAACTTAACAGTGCTAAATAATGTACTACAATATTAAGATCACCTGTATACATAAAATGTTTAAATAAACTATACATTTTATAGTATAACGTTGAATAAAACAAAATCTACATAACACAAATAAATTGTTTTCTTAATTTTTAATTGAATCATTTTTATCTCATCTAATATTAAAATTAAAATGATTTACAAAATACGATATTTTGATTCAATTAAAGGTGCTTAAAAAAAATATAAACTAAATATAAATACTTTGTTAACAAATAACGTAATATAAAAAAAATCATAAATATATCCTCAATAGCAACTCAATATAATATGTATTATTCAATATACATATAACTTTGTAAAATTAGAAGATAAGCACTCACCTAACAACTTCATAACTTCTGCCTGGCTAATGAGCACGTTGAGATGGCCCGTTGCCAATGGCAACGCGAGCCAGACCGCCCAAGCGATAACGAGTCTTTTGAACGCCATTACAAAATAATACCACTATACCTTCAGTTTCACACGTGAATACATTTTAAGCACAAAAACTAAAATGTTTATGTTGTATCCATTGTATATATAGTTAAATTATAAACTACATATTGCTATAACCAAAATGAAATTGATTTAAATCATTATTAAATTAAAAAAAATTAAATTGAGCTCGAAAAACGTGATTTTTTCAAGTTTTTTCAATTAAAATATTGAAAATATAAACTTCGCGCGTACTATTTTCAGTAGTAGATCTGAAACACAGTCGGTTAGCGCGTCCGTCCGCGCCGCACTGCCGTCCTGAGATCGTACGGTGAGCCAACAAGTTACTGTGACATGCGCTCTAACCCTTAGTGCCTTCTGTGGTACACTATTAACAATATATTTTATGTTAATTAATATTATATACTGCATTATATATATATAGAGATTTAATATATTTTTATATATTATATAGTGTAAAAAATCCAATAAACCTAGTGTTAAGACACTCCGTTTCCCACTTTCTGCCAAATTCTGGAAGCATTGCGTGTAGAGTGGCAGAACTCATTTACTTATTTAAATGGAAGTAATTAATATAATAAATAGATAATAATAACTCACTCGAGTGCGGGTAGTGGCAAATCACTAATTTTATGTTGTTCGCACTTATTTTATCCACTCATATTACTATTATACACTGTTAATTACATCTTCTTTATCTTGTATACTGAAGTTAGAGAGCAGTAAGAATCTGTTATACGAAATTTATATAGATTTAAAATTTTCCTATAAATTTAAATTTATCATTTTGTGACTTATCATTAAAATCGAGATCGATCCAGTTCCACGCAAGCAAAGTTGCGGGTAATAGACAATAGCTTAAAAATAATATATTACGGAATATATTTAAAAATAGCTGAATCGCTCAGGCGTTATGAAATATAAAAAATACAAAAGGTCATTTTCTTAGTTATGTATACTCATATTAAAAATATAAAATATATTTAAACGAACAGGTCAATAAAGTCTATTACCATTTTACAGTTTTTTTTGTATAGGCCATTCGTGGAGCGGGTTTCGATTTCCATTTGAGGAAATCAAACGAGGTAACGAAGCAAAAGTGCGGCGCTGAGTTCCTCTACTCAACACGCATTATTTGGAATGGAATGTCTTAATATTTGGTTCCCCGGTTCTCTCTGCATACATTGCTATGTGAAGATATGGATATAGCGTGAGGCTAAAAAAGCTTTCTTTGCTGGACGCTTGGTCCCGCAAAATAAGGTAGAGAAGATAAGAAGAAGGTTTATTGTTCACCCAAATTTGTGACGTTTTATTGAACTGTGCCCCAATGTGCCCGTCGATTTCACCCGCGTTAATTAAAGAACTATCTATATTAAAAAGATGATTTAAAAACATCACGCTATAATCACTAAGAGTAAATATAATAAACAATTACACGGGCAACGAAAGAACAAAGGGAACACGAGGAAAATATATTAGTAATTCCTATGAAATATGGATATATATAATGTTATGGATTTTTTTATAATCAATAGCCGTATTTAAAAGTACTACTTTATATACAAAATTTTACTTTCGTTCCCCGGTTTCTGCTGAATTCTGGAGGCATTACGGGTAGAGTAGTGGAACTCACCGCCACGCTCTGTCTAGACAGCAGAACGAAGAGATAGAAATAATAAACATTTCATTCACCAAGTAGGAATCGAGCCTACTGAAGTTGTGATTACAATCCCATCTTTGTGTCCCTGCGCCAAGAAGGCCTCAAAAAACATAGTAAAACGAAAATACATGCATATATAAAAAAAGATACAAAAACAAATTAATAATATAAGAAAGAAAAACAGTCGTTAAAAGGATAAATAATAAATATCCCAGGGAAAAATATAATATAACATAGAAATTAACAAAAATAAAATAATTAATTAAAATATTATTAATATAAATACGATGAAATATCGAAAAAACGTATTCAAAAATAAAATAAAAGATTCGTTTAAAATTAGAAGTCTGTGATATATAACTTATATATATAACTTATTTATTTGGATAAGGATTAATATCAAGTTCATTAAAATAACTTGGCAAATAATGTATTATTTTACAATGAATTTGGTTACTATAAAAAAGGTTATAGTGTAAGGTATCTTAAAAAATGGATTTATACTGTCGCAGACTTTTTTTTGAACATTTATAAAGTGTTTCACACTTTCATAATACATAATTTCTGCGTTACATTCACCGTTTACGGAGAGCACGCAAGGAACTCTCTCAAAAATATATATCTCCGCTGTTCCATTCCTATTACGTGATGTTATAATATAACCTTATAGCCTTAATAAATGGGCCGTCTTAATATAAATCAATATAAAAATAATTTTTCAAATGGAACCCGTAGTTTCTGAGATAAGCGCGTTCATCCAAACAAACAAATTTAATTGCCTTTACGTTATTAGTATAGATGGCGATTTTTTTTCTTATCGAGGCAGGGAAATAAAAATAAGTTAGTGCTTAGAGTGACTTTATAACAACAAACATAGGTTTATGTAGTTGGAGAACTACGGCATGTTTGTCTTAACAAAACTCTTTTTTGAACCCATATGCATATTTAATTTAAATTTCCTAACGTACTGACGAAATGCTTTGTGACTATATTCTTGATTCGCACAGCGAGAGAATGGAATTCATTCATGGCGTCTGTATTTTCTATTCAGTATATTTTTATAGCTTCACGCTGACACGCACGAGACAGGGAAGGCAGAGGGAGCCTGGTGTTAAGACACTCCGTTCACATTACGATACTTCCGTTTCCCACTTTGCCCAACACCGCGCTTTGCCTAGTCAGTAGAACGAAAAAAATAAAATAATAAATGTTCCATTTTCCGAGTAGGAATCGAGCCCACTAACGTCTCGTTAACATCTTTGTGCTCTGCGCTACGACAGCCGCTAAAAAAACATAGTAAAATAAAAACACATGCATATTAGCATTGTTAAGTCCAATTAAGCGTGTCAAATAAAATAAATTATATATAATAAAACATAATTTATTGAAATAACACAAATCAGTCATATCGAGGTCCTTTGAAGGAAGCCAGAATGGTGTAAAAATTGAAAGGCTTTGAACACTCCCGAAGGGAATTAATTGAGTTTGTCTGTAGGGGGCGATGTTTCCGCTCTGCGTTAGGTACCGTTCGCGCTACGTTAATACAATTATTTTCAATTTTAGTCAAAGATACTTTGCAAATATAAATTAACAGTTATAAAATATAGCTTATAGTATATTTTTAGAGTTACGCTTTCCTCTTGTTATAGTTAGTTACTTTATTTACATACTTATATGCCTCTTCCTCTATTCATCGTAGAATTTAATATATTAATGAACAATTACATTATAAATACATGATACATGATAAATTTTCGGCATCATGTAGGCCTAAAGAACATCATACACACATTCTTTGTGGCGCAATGGGTGTAAGAGAGTAAAAATCGATGATAGATGGTGGCTTCGATTCCCAGTCAGAGAAATCGATTTATCTTAATTTCCCGTTCGGTTTTGTATAAGTCCAACATGCGATTTCTTAAATTGAAACGAAAAATATCGAACACAGTACGTACCCCACTTATTTTTTACTGCCTATTTTGATATATCGGATAAGACGTCAATCTAAATAAAATAACCATTTTCATATGACACATACAAAAGCCAACAACATAAAAAAATATACAACAGTATATTTACAACCTCTATCATTAGATTAGCAACACACAAAAATATCCAATTAATTCTAAACTAATAACAACAAAAGTTTTAAACGTAACATATTTTCATTTCCCTAATACATCAAACAAGTTACCGGCTAGATTACTCGCTGTGGAGAATGTATAAATAATCAAGCCGTGGCACTGATGGATGAACTAGCTTAATAAGGTGGAATTTGCCGTTTCATTATACACTTTACGCGAAATGGCAAGTGGAACAAGTAGAAGTTAATGAATGAGTGAATCGATTGGTTGTATTGGAATGTATGTACTTTTAAAAAAAAAATAGCTTCACGCTGTGTGCCGCACACAGCAGGGTATGCAGAGGGAATCTAGTGTTAACACACTCCGTTACCCACTTTCGGCCGAGTTCTGGAGGCATTGCGTGTTGATCGGCGAAGAAATGTAAATGTAAATAAATATTTCATTTCCTCGAGCGGGGATCGAACTCACAACCAGTCGATTTTACACTCACACGAACTCGACCCCACAACCATCACTTTAACTATGAGAGGCTGTCCTACTGCGCCACAACTGTTTAATTACTGTGAAAATATAAAAAATATCAGTTCATTTTAGTAGTATTTTGAAATTTTACGCACAAACGCTCCGACAATATGAAATGACACTGTTTTATTCATGTTATTTCTACATGTTTCAAACATTCGTGCAATTCATATTGAATTCAAGTCTCATAAACATAATTACTACCATATTTTGTATTATACATGCCCGCTACGGATGCACCTAGGAGTAGGATGACAAAATATGTTCGGGATTAATGGAATTTCCATTAGATAATTTTATTTTACGACTTGTTTCATAAAGTGATGCAATAAAATGACGTTTGACTGGCAATACGATAGTTGTAGATTTGATCTCACTTGTAGGAAAGAAAAAACATTTCTGTCCATTCGATTCAAGCCATTACTAGGAGCTTTTTACTCAGCCCAATATCTGTATATTGAAATATTATGCTCTTAGATTAAGTTTTACAACTAGAAATAATTTAAACACTTTATATAATTATAGAAGCCGCCGTGGCGTAGAGACACAAGCATGCTGCTGTACAATCTCACTGACTGTGGGGAATGAAATATTTAATATTTTCATTGCCTGATATTCATGCTCTGATAAAGCAAAGTGTGGCGTTGATTTCTGCCCCTCAACAACAATACTTGAAAGAATTGGAAGTCGGAGTGTCTTAACACTAGGGATGAAGCTAAGCAAGCTAATATCAATAAACATATTGCTGTGAACTGCAATAATGATGGCCACCATAGCCCAAGCTTTAATACGCGCTCTGACGGAAAATTGTAGAAACTCACACGGGCGTGGAGTATGCACGTCGTCGGAAACTTTCCACTTGCTTATTTTTATTTTTCAAAAAGGAACTTCTATTGAATAATGAAGTTGTGATGTTGAGTTTCGCGCTCGACTGCAGTTTGCAATTTTTTTTTCGCAATTTTATACTTAGTTATAGTTATTTTTATTGTCCACTATAAATTTTTTGAAGCGCAATTCCGTTATTTGATTTCGCTTTGTCGTATGTTACATTTTTTGGTGAAGTTTTAAATTGTTTTGTGCTTATTTACTTTATAATATTATTTTTTATTTTGTTTAAAAAATGTAATAAAAAAAATGAATCAGCTTCACGTTGTATCCAGCACACAGCAAGGTAGACAGAGAAAATCTAGTGTTAAAACGCTCTGTTTCCCACCTTCTGCTGAATTCTGAAAGTATTGCATATTGCAAGGCAGAGTGTCTTGACACTAAGTTTTCTCTGCCTACGTGATAGAGGCCGCATTATTTTAGTATAACTATGTAGTTATATATACTGTATACTGATAATCAACACAATTTGTGTCGAAAGGAGAATGGAGAAACTTAGTATTAGATACTTAGACTTAGGCTCTCACTGCCTCCCTCTACATATACTTACATATACTTATAGCTTATTCCAATAACATTAAAAAGACACGTAAGAGCAAACAACAACAAAAAATACTCAATTAACAAATAACGTCACAGTAAATTTAATATAGTTTAACAAGTTTTTTAATAAAAATTTTATTTATCACCGTGCAGTGTCCGCGTACATGCATTGCACAATGTACAATGTACAGGGTGTACGAGCAAAACGAACCCGCAAACCCGACAATTTGCTTTGCGAGCGTTAGCGTTATATCGGACAATATTGAGTTTCTACCCGTTTTTTGCAGTATGCTCCTTTTAATAAACGTTTATTTATAGCTGGATTTAAGTACAGCCGTGTTTACTGCTGTTTTTTTTAGCTTCACGCTGTTTCCCGAATGGAGCAGGGTAGGCAGAGGTAGTGTTAAGACACTATGCTCCCCACTTTTCGATAAATTCTTGATGGTTATAGAGTTTACGTGACGAGTGGAGAACATTAGGGCGAAGAAATGAATATATAATTTCTTCTAGTGGGGATCGAACACACAACCTGACACGTTTACGTTCAATCGTCCCGCCGCCACGACCGGCGTAGCTTTACTATGTTTCTTCTATTTATTTATTTATATATTCACACAATAATTTTACTTTACTTACAAAATTTTTTTTCAGAATATATTACTTTAAGTAAAAGTATCATGTTATAAAATATTTATAAAAATTATATTAAATCTACATATTATTTCAATAAATTTTTACAGAACTATATTGAACTTTTAGAATGTTTTAATAATACAAAAAGCTTACGAAACAGTACTTTTTCATGGAAAAGACATTGAAATTGAAATAAATAATGCATTAATTATGGAAATTATACGCCAGGAGCGTTTAATAGAGAAACTTTAAATATTTAAGCAAAATTTGGCGTTGAGTTCCGTTACACAACACACAATGTCTCGAAAATTAGGCGGAAAGTGGAAAAAGGAATTTTTTAACTACTACTAAGTTTCCTTTGCCTACCATACAGAAAGCAGGATGAAGCAAAAAAAACAAATAATAATATCATGCTAATAATATTTTTAAGATTTGCAAAAATAAACACATTTTGAACTATTTTTACTCATCTCTACATACTATGTAAACGTTCATGATGTTTACATAGTTTACTCTATACAAACATCTCATGCTCGATACGTGTAAAGAACAGGGTAAAGTTATTATTGACAGATTTATTCCGATCGGATATTAGAGCTTAAAGTGTTTTCAGATAGCTTTTTATTTACTACTTTGTTTTATAAATAATTTTGAGAATAGGATTTATTTTTGGAAGTGCAATATGAATTTAATTTTATGGATAATTTTATATATACATAATTATTAATCAGTAATCACTATTTAGAGAGAGAATTTAGTGTTAAGACACTCCATTCGCAATTTTCGGAGTGGCGGAAGTTAATGTCGCGCTTGATAGTTATGTTATATATTTTTTAAGTGGTTATCGTAGCGCTGTGGGAGTGTTTGACTGTAAGTGCGACGGTTGTTGGTTCGATCACCAGTTACGGAACTGTCTTCATTTACACAGTAGGGCAGGACACAAGCGGTGTTAAGTTCCACCATTTAGAATAAAATACACCACTTTAATTCGGGATACCTCGTGGATCTGAAACACCCCTCATGCATGTAGCAAGGTATGTAAAACTAGTGAAAAAAACTCTAAAGGCGTAAAAGAAATTTAATTTATGGAAAATATGTTTTCCTCAGCGGTACGGAGTTTGGTTTTTTCATTTAAAGTTAATTTATAAATTCTCAGAGACTAAGTAAAATTATGGTAAAACATGTTTCCACTGCCAAAACGCAGAGCTCGTCGTTGCATTTCTGAATTTTTAATGGGATGTATTTTAACTTGTCACGTTCTAAATTTTGCATATTACAAATATATAAATTAATTAATTAGTGGTAAGTAGGTTGTATTATTTAAATATACATATATTTATAAAAAAAATACTTTAAAAGCGCTTGCGCTGCTTGTTGGAGTGTGGCTTGTGATTGAATGCGCTAATCTTAGGAACTGTTACGACATTTTTTTTGTGTTTATTTATCTAAAAAGGCTATATAGGGTACATACACGAGGTTTATGGTTTCGATTTAACAAATTTACAATTTATCATAAGGAACAAGCGAATGTCAAGGTAGCGAAAGAT
Organism: Heliconius congener; assembly: GCA_018230605.1. Classification (NCBI taxonomy): domain Eukaryota; kingdom Metazoa; phylum Arthropoda; class Insecta; order Lepidoptera; family Nymphalidae; genus Heliconius; species Heliconius congener. The sequence continues at coordinate 14,635 of DWAO01000346.1, forward strand.
AAAAATTATTGTATTTTTAATAACATTTTCAACATACACTAACCTTGGCTTTGATTAGTTGTACTTAATATTTCAGTAGCTGCGGCTATAATCATGCCACGATAAGCAATATTCAATTTGGTTAAATTACAATTAAATGATTTTAAATATTAATAAAAAAATAAAAACAAACATCCAACGGCCTCATACACAGGCTCAGGCAGTCATAGACAGTAGAAACAAAAAATTAAGACAAATTGATCTTTATTACAGTCAATCGTTCATATACTAGGGCTCCGTAATTCAAAAGGAACCCTAAACACCTGACCATTTATCTTGAGATATTGTGGAGATATCAAGCTGAAATTAATATCAAATATTTAGAAATACAATGAAATGGAGCACAGAAAAAATCTAGTGTCAACTCAATAAAAAAATACGCGCTTTTGATAATTTATAATATTATGTGCATTTTGCATGAAATTCGCAGCATAATCAAATCTAAAGGGTACTTCTCCAGGACCTACAGCTTCGAGTATTGTACGAACTGATAATGTTTTTTTTTTATTATGTAGATATTTCATAAAATATAATCATTACAAACTTACATTACTTAGTTCATTTGACAGAAAATGAGTTAATACGCCGCCAAATTTAATTTTGTCAATTTAATTCGAGTATTTCCGTAGTCCTAAAAGCCAAATAACAAGACAAGTTAAAAAAAACAAATGTCTAATTTTAACCCGACAAAGTTCAATATAAAATTTCCACAACCGAAAACTGAATAAGCTTCACTAATATAATTTAACTTCAAATAAATTTCTCATGAAAACCTTTAGTTATTTCAATCTGTTCATATTGCAGTTCAAATACATTATCTCATATTTCGGCAGCCCGGGTAAATATTGGAGAAAGCCCTAAATCTCTGAGTACTTCGCCCGGATGGAATTACGCGGCCAAATAAACGGATATCCGTATACCAGACCGAACGGTTACTAAGGTTTTTAAGCAGACACGAGAGTTCCTGTTTGCTTCAATTTTCATATGATATGAAAGTGTTTTTTTGTTTTTAATTTAATTTTAATAGTTACTTTTTTCGATATACTATGTTATTACAATTACATTATTACAACGAAATATACTTGTTCCAGTTCCAGATATTTTTTGGTAACATTTAGCTTTTAATAAGCCAACAGTTATATTTTTATACTATATGATGGCTTCTCTATGCTTCTCTAGAAATAGACATTAAAATTAGTTAGATAAATGGGGTTGGAGGTTCCCCACTCAATACGCTCTTAAATAGTATCGATAAAAAAATGTTATTATGATTAAATATGAAAAATGTTATTATGATAAAATATATTCATAACATACAATAACAATATATAAAGCCATAGAATTCATGACCATGTTATACTCGTATCTACTCAAAAGTTTGGTCCCAACCTCCTTTGTGTATAAAATGCTAAGCGGCAAAGTACGAGACCGTTAACTAGATGCAAATCATTATAAACTCATTCAATATTCCGTTTAGACGCGCCGCAAAATGCAATCTGAATTAGGTAGCCTGTGAGGGACCCTGGTCAGGTCTGGTCTGGTCTATTCTGGTCTGGTTGATTACGTTGGATTTAATTTCTCCTTGATAAGATGGTAATTGGTTACTAAATAGGGAGGACATGTACATGGATTATTGGTAGAAATGCCTGATTGTAATTTATTTATGTTATGTTTAGCGTCATACTCCTTGGCATATATGTAGCAGAGTATACTGAGAAATTATAGTGCCAAGTTACACTGTTCTGCCTGTTTTGTTCTTGTCTCAGATGCAACCCCACTGTGTCTCAAAGATATGACAATGGATTGTTTTAGATATTCCAAAAATGTAAGAAAGCAACGAAAGAAAATGATAATATAAAAAGTAAGCTAAGAATTAATTTACCTAATTTACGAAACATAGCTTGTTAAGTGATGAAATTCAACGCCGCGCTTTATCTTGTTAACAGAGCGAAGAAATGAAAATTCTAATTCTTCTTCATTCTTTGAATTGGAATCGAACAAACAGCCGTTGCATTTATAGAGTGACGCCATACAGCTGCACCACGACGCTTTCGATTATAATTAAACTGTATTAAATCTACTCCAATCAACCAAGGAATATAGAAATAAAGAATTACAAATAGATACAAAGATAACTAAGGCTTTAGCTTCAGACCTATAATAAAGCACTACACCATGTATCGTGGTCTGTCTAAAATAAACCAATTTCAGTTTTCCTTTATCTGCATTGTTTTCATTTTCACCGGTTCAAGTTTGCTGAAGTCTGCCCAAGTTTCCCTAATCTACAACTTCGACCTCGATAGTTGACTTGTAAGGTGAAACGTGCACTGGTCGGTGGAAAGGTGCAATAATATTATTTATATATTTTTATACACCAAGCTGGAATTAGGAAATCGAAGATAGTGTTGAGACACTGAATTTTGTACTTTCTTCTCCATCTGCGACAGTGTGTGTTTAGTGGAATAATTCATCGTCGCGCTTTATCTGTGCCATAATTTAAAAAATCACATCTTATTTATTTTTTAAATTAATATTATGAAAAAAAAAGATTTTATAAAAGAAAATGTTTTTTTAGGGGCTTGGGGTTTGTCGACATCCATCGTTCTTCTTACAATATTAAAACTTATTTTTTGGACAATGCTGTATTTGTTACTAAATCTCAAAAATTTTATCAATCACATAATAATGTAGATCTCATTCACAAACGACAATATAATATAATAAATAAAATATATTATATGATTAGTTAAAACTTAAGAGGCAATTAAAAATATTCCATGCTTTTTATTTTTAGTGATATTGCTGTAGTAAAATTAAAATAAAATAAAAATTCAGCTTCACGCTGTATAACGCACACAGCAGCGTAGGAAGAGGAAAACCTAGTGCTAAGACACTCCGTTCCCCGCTTTCCACCGAGTTCTGGTGGCATTGCGTGTTGAGTGGCGGAACTCAACGACGCGGTTTGCCTCGACACAGCCAGTGGATTTCGCGATCACACTGTGTGCCCCTGCGGAACGACTGGCCTCACCACCACCACCACCACCACTATATTATTCTTGATAAGCTATTTTTTAACGACTTCAAAAAGGAGGAAGTTGTTCTCAATTCGACCGAAAGTTATTTTTATAGAATCATTCCATATCCTTAAAGCCAGACTGACATTACAAAATTACAAATGGAACCCTAAAAATGCATCCATACGTGGCGCAGTCATATACTTATATAGTTATATACGTAGCATTAAGGTTTAACAATATATACAAGTTAACTCATACAATAACCATTACTGGAAACGCAATATGTAAGTAAATAGACACATGACCTTAAGACGTCCAAAATCCGAATAGGTAGGATTAAGGAGAAGATTAGACCCTGAAAATTACGATAGTCCAAAAATTTTCCTAAAATATTAGTATCTACGACTTCTACACATTCTCTTGTTCCTGGCTGGAGAAAGAATTGCGTATAAATTTCTATTTTAAATAAAAAAGTGTCGCAGTATAATACAATTTTTAATAAATAAATGATTATTTTTGACAACTATCTTTGGGTACCGGATATCTCCATAAATCGCATCACAAAAATGCTAACGACATGAAAACATCATTAAAAGTTATTTAAGAATTTCGACTAAGCTTAATAGGAACGTATAGCTTAGGTCAGAGAGTTTGGACGGTTTCCAATTGTTAATTTTGAACATGTAAATATAATTTTATATATACAAAGTTGTTTTGACGTGTCATTCTTTCTCTATTTGACTATTACTGAACACTCCGTTCTCCGCTAAAATAATGATAGCTTCAATAACTCCAAGTATACGTTATGCTTAAGAAACTTGTCAAGAGCATGTGAGGTACATACACGTATACACAATAAGGTGGATTTGTCGAATGCACCACCACGAGGTATAACATTGTAGTAATGCAAGATTTTAGCTGAAGTTATGCAATAATTAATGCTGTTATTTCAAGAATGGGTGTAACATATTTTTTTTGGCTTCACGCTGTATCCTAGAGGGAACCTAGTGTTCAGACACTCCGTTCCCCTCAGTTTTATTGTAGTTGATTAAACTTTTGTTTAATCAATTACAATAAATGCAAGTATATGAAAATGGAATAAATATAGAAATAAAAACGTCCTATATATACGTATATATACGTACTAAACTAATTAACCCCAATTGAAAAAGTAAAGGAAAAAAGGAAAGAAAAAAACATTTTTCTAAACAAGCCGGCACTAATACAATATAGCGCGACACAAACCCGACGCGTATTTCACTGGTTAGCGCGTCGTTATAAAGTCGTAAACCTAGAAACTTGAATTAATATTGGCGATTATTTGTGGTACAAAATTAATATTTTTTTATTATATATATTTTTTTATTTTTTTTAATGACAGACATTTCAGAAATTATTATATTCTACTAGTATAAATGTGAAAGTATATAACTTTCAAGCAAAAACTACTGAACTAATTTAGATGAAACTTTGCAGTAGCATAGCATATTTATCAGAATACACATAGGCTACAATTTAGGTCAAGATGTTGTATCATTTGGCTATAACATTAGATAAAGCGGGCGCAGCCGCTCGTGGGACGATAGCCCAATGTAAAGATGCTATAAGCACCCGACATACATATGTATGTATGTATGTATGTACGTAATGGTCACGCGTGATATTTCGAAACCACCACAATAATAGACTTGTTTGATTATTTCTATTTGTTAAAATTATATTATGTATAATAAGCAAGTGTCACTATAAATGCATATAAATTTTCTTTACGTATTCAGACTTTGCCTCGGCATCAGAACGAAAATATGAAAATATAAATGTGAATAAATATTTAATTTCCTCAAGTGAAGATCGAACCCACAACCAGTCGCGCTTACAGTTACACTTTGTGCCTTTAAAAATTCTAGATTTAAAAAAACTATCCTCTTTTAAATTGTACCACCCGTAACTTTGATCAAACGATGTACCGTCATGCAAATGGACATTCACATAGCATGATGGCCATCCATAAACACTTTACTTTATTTCGCTTCCCCAACGTTGTAAGTATATACCTAAATAATTAAAATAATTTTTCACAGCTCTAAATCTTATCCATCTTAATTGTTTAACTTCGTTAGTAGTGATAAGTGAAAATGATTATTTTCACACAAATTTTTGTTTAACTATTGTTATTTTACAAACTTCTGTAGCAAAGTGAATTGATTACTTACTCATTATAATTTTTTTTAAACTTTTGACAGAGTAGGCAGATGGAACCTGGGAACCCATTATTAAGAAACTCCGTTCCCATTAAGATATTCCACACTTTCCGCAGAATTCTGTAAGCATTTCGTGCTCAATAGTGGAACTGAGCCGGGAAATGAAAAAAATTAATCTCGTTACAAGTGTGACTTATATTATAATTCAATTTAATAATTTATTAGGATTTTAATATAGAATTTAATTAAATATTAATTAAATTAAATATATTTTTTTTAACTTAACTTTAATAAAAAGTAAAAGTGGCTGTACAAAATAAAAAAAAATGTATTTTTTAAATTATTAACCACAAAAGTAAGTTCCTTTATAAAAAATAAGGTCAATTTTTATTGACTACACTGTGAGAGCTCTCTAAATTTTTCGTTCATATCATTAAATGTTAGAATGTCGTTAAAAGCAAGTTTAAATAGACTAGAAGTTTAGTTTTTTAAGATACGTATTATCAGCCTTCAGAATCTTTATGTTAAGGATTGTTATATTATATTCACGTTCTCTTAAAAAAAATATCTATTTATTTACTTATTAATAAAAACATTCATGCTATTTTACTTACGTATATAATCACGTTGTTATATATTGTTTATACTAAAACATGTGTTGTGGAGTGGTGGAACGCATTCAATAGCAGGACTAAATACCACGAAATAAACAATACAACTAGATTTAACTACATTTTAAGCTTTTAAAGCCTCAAAATCGAATAAAAGTTTACAACAGTGACGTTCTAATCTAATTACTGTAGTAATCCTTTCAAGCTATCGCACCCGAGTGTTATCGCACGAGTTGGACTTTAAGGAACTAAATAGCCTCCTTGGATTGGTTCACGTACAATGCACTACCAGAATTATAGTGTCGATTGCTATAATCTTGATCTCGAAGGTAGCGCTCTATGCTTATGCAGAACAAACAAAAAAAAATAATTTTTAAATGTATTAGATGATAAGATTTTTTACATGTAAATGCTCTTATTTCTTTAGAACCAGTAAATCTTACAATCAATCCATTTAGAGTCTGTCTAAAAAACGATGACGGGCCAACGTTGTGGTCAATAACGGCAACATTGTACAGTTAATGGGGCAGTAAATTAGGCTTTACTTGGCAACTTAGAGAGCTATTACGGGTTTTAAGGCTAACTTAGCTAACCGTATAATACCTTTGATGTAAGAGAGTCACCTACAATGTTGTATTCTACGCGATTATCTTAAGCTACGATATTAAAATGTCTATATTACTTATGCTGAAACAACCCTACATAAGGACTAACTTGGACTATATAAATCAGCAGGGTAGGGAGAATGAACCTAGTGTTAAGATACTCCGTTCCCCGCTTGCCGCTGAATTTTAGAGACATTGCGTGTTGATTGGTGGAACTCAACGTCGCACTTTGCCTCAACGCCAGAGCGATGAAATGGACATACAAATTTAAATAAATATTTCTTCTCCTCGCGTGAGAATCGAACCCACAATCAGTCGATTTTAGAGTCCCATTTTGTGCCCCTGCGCCACGACTGGCGTCAATAGCAATATATACAAATAACATTTTAACCTTCACCAGGATACCAAATAGAGACAGACACCTTTTTTTAAAATAATCACTAATCGTAGTTCACAATATAATTTAAAGTTGAATAAAAATTGTTTATCAAAAACTGCCCTAGAGAGAGTAATATATCTTAATTTTCACACTCTGGTAACAGGACAAAGCGTAGCGTTTAGTTCTGCCACTCAGCAACGAATGTCTTGAACGGAGTTTCTTAACACTAGATTCCACTTTTTCCTGCTGTATGCGGGATACACCGTGATGGTATTAAAAATAAAAATAAAGTCAAAACAGGTTGATGTTGTACAAACCGTATCGCCGGATGATTCCTACTTTTAATCTTTCCGCTATGTATTCATGGAATACGGCTCAGCGGGGCAGAAAAGTGAAAATATTCTCAACACTGCGATCTTATTTTTACGTGAGTACAAAGTAGCAACTCACAGCGATAAATATGAAATTCAAACTAAAACATCAAATTTATAATGGAGGCCAGTCGTGGCGCAGGGACACAACGTGTGATTGGTTGTGGGTTCGATCCCCGCTCGAGGAAATGAAATATTTATTTAAATGTATATTTTCATTTCTTCACTTTGATATCAAGGCAAGCGCGGGTTCTGCCACTAAGCACACACTACCAGAATTCAGTGCCAAGTGGGTAAGCGAGTATCTTAAACAGACATACTTGTATTTCAGATTTCAAATTAAAATAAGAAATTTCAAATTTCAATGAGTTTTTTTGCCTACTCTATATATGGGATACAACGTGAAACAAAAAAAACTATTAAAATAATTAAATTAAAAAAGTTGTTTTTGCTAAGAAAAATAACAATTATTTGGACCAAAACAGTATAGGAATGTCTGGTGGTAAGCAAACGTTCCATCGGATATGTTGTTTGATCGTGGGACAGGTTTGCTGACAAATATCGGGTAAAAAGGCTTTGCTAACACCCGCAAGGACTCCTATAGCTGGAATCTTTTAATATATTTCTATATAGGACTTTTACTATTTTATGTGATACTTTTACACGTATAACTATTTTCTTAGGTAGTTGCTACATTCACGCTAAAGATACGTGGAAAGAATGAAAAAGAGTGTTAAGACACTTTGTTCATCATTTTCCTTACAACTTATTTCATCTTTTTCCTACAGCGAGAAAATTTAGAAAAAACATCCACAGAGTGCGTATCAAACCCACAAACGCCACGTTTACAGTCGCACGCTGTGCCGCTGCGTTACGACGGCCACACATTTCTAGTTATAATATATAATTTAATTCATTCTATTTCTATAACATATCATAAAATAATAAATTATAATTATAATTTATTCAGGTTTACAATACTAGATGTAAGCTGGCGCAAGCACTTGGCCTATATATCGCGATTGCGGGCTGGCACCGTTTCAAATGCGATGACACGGATGCAGGTAGCAAAACCTGTAATACTTGTAAAATCCCGGATTCCACATTTTAATTTTGATGATGTGATCATTTAATTTTGTATTAAAAGTAATAAAGGGAGAGCCAATAGTAGAACAGTAGGGCCAAGCCTTCGTAATTTTATTAACCCTTAAAAGCCATTTTTTTCCTCACAAGTGCAACAAAAAAAAATCTTAGGGAACTATTTGTTTCTCAGTCATTTTCAAATATATATTTTTCTACTTTCATTTACAAAGTGTTCTCGTAGAGGTGAGACAGAAGTTCTTCTTAATCGTCCACACTTTGGAGATCATTTTGATGAATATCTTCTTCTAATGAGTTCTCGTCGTCAGTCGGCTCGTCGGCAGATGCTAGCTTTGATTTTAAGTTTTTGTAGATACTAGTTCATACTACCATCGTGAACTCATAATCCAAAAAATTATCCCCATTGTGCATGCTAAGTCTCCATTTTCCATGCGTTATTCATTAAAAATCATAAGAAAGGAAAACACTTACATTGTTAATCAAGAGGGCACTATGACTATTATGGGTGTTGATACATATCGATCGTCGATAATTGCGCGAGAGAACGACCACTTCTCTCGCGCATTTAAGGGCTACACACAATTCAGGAGAATACACAATAGTGCATAGTGCTGTGACACAAATTAAAGAGTTTAACGAATAAAAACCAAATGTGTGTGGGTGTTTTTACACCCATATAGCTTTTAAGGGTTAAGCCTGAAAGTTTCTGTGCGCATACACCCAACACTGGTATGTACTATCAGGGGATATGAAATTTGCGAGGTTGTTACTTTAGCAGCTATTAGGTAAATGAGATGCAAAAAATAGTAATTAACTTTCGTTAAATTATAAAGCTCAATTTATTTTTTTTATTTATTTTTTTATTTATTTTCTGGGAAATAATACTAAAAATGACGTTATCCATTGACAGACACTTAGCAAGGTTATACGATGTATATGATAGCATAGTGCCACTATGTCGCTACTTTGTAGTAAAAATTGTTTAGAGCCTCGAAAACTGAATAAATTACAAATTCAAACCATTTCATTTATATATATGTATGTATTCAATATTTATCAAGTAGCTTACATTACATAATATATTATAACTTTAATACCTTATATTTATAAAGATAAATATATCCATATCTGGTTAGGTACCATAAAAATTTATCATCATAAAAAAAATGTTTTTGATTGTTGTTGTTATTTGATCTTTTCATTTAGTTGATTTTTTTATTCACACCGAAATAAAACATACGATTCTTATTAAGATTACTATATGCAGAATCTTCTATAGTTTAAGACTATGGTGGCACCAGCAGGATATTGCTTTCTATCAACACAGTCCCTAAATAAATTATATAATATAAATATTACAATTTTTTGAAAACAACGTTTATACTCGTATTTCAAAAATAAACTCGACATACAATATATAAATATACAAAAATTTGTAGCTAATTAATCATTATTTATAACACTAACTAATTTAAAATCATATTCATTTTAATTACTTAATTTTATCCGAAGTGATTCTAAAATACAGATAAATAAGGTGTTTCTTAAATCATGAATCAAAAATATGAGCCCTGTCACCCTATCAACGGACGCCCTGTCCCTACGGGGACGATGCAATTTAAAACCCATCAATAATGGTCTAATGGACAAACTTTCTGCCTTGCACAGAAATTACACTAATGTGATTATTTCTTTGAGTGACGCACTCACTCACACACGGACGCTCTTGTAAGTGGTTAGTTAAAAATCTAAATTCGATAAGAGGTCGGCAAACGAAACATATTGTATGTATATATTTTTGTTTTGTGGCTCATATAAGAACTACCTTTGCTTGTATATTTAAATTTATTTAAATTTAGCCTTATTAACTGAAAGACAACAAAAAATTAAAATACATCTGGTTTAATAATCTCAATTCATAGTTACTTCACTCTACTTGCTGAGCGCAATGATTATGAGCCTAAATTCTCATTGAGGCTTACATTATATTTGTCATACATGTATTGAGTGGAGGAAACTCAATACTCAACACGCTTGGCTCTGGACACAAGAGGGAAGAAATAAAAATATGAAATATTTCATTTTCTTAATTCTACGACTTATAAACACAAGAGATACCTAATGAAGGGATAGCGTCTCACTATAACCTTGCAGGTTGGAGGTTCAATTCGCAATTTTGCAGCTCTCGTAGAGAAGCGGGGTCCCTAACACTAGATTCTCCATCTGACATCTGTCTGTTTTACAACAAATTTAATATATTCCACGTAGTACATCTACATGTTACAAACGCCGTGTGTCCCATCACAAATAAGTAATGTAGTCCTTCTACGGTTATAGATTTCATCCGATTTACTTTAATAAATTGTTACTTTAATTTAATTTAAGTTAGTAGTGATACTAACTTAAATTTAATTAAGCCCGAAGATATTATTGATTATGAGGGGAACGGAGTGTCTTAACACTAGGTTTCTAAAACCTACCTGCTGTGTGGAGGATACGCCGTGAAGCTGACTCATTTTTTTAAAATATTATTGATATTAAACATTGTCTGAATTGTTTCTTATGATAGATATACCTAAAAATGTTAAAACAACTGTTATCAGCGGGATCCATTAATAAACTAATCACTAATCATTTATCACATCATACTTTTATCACCCACTTTTAAGATAATAGTGTCAACTTCATCAATTGGTAATAAATAATAAAGGAAAATGTCTAGCTTAAATGACAAAACACCTAAATTCTTTAACATATTGTACTATTTCTCATACGTTACGGTCACGAGAGACCTATCGGCAGATGTTTTTAAAGTTAAGCAAGATATTATCTGTAATATTATCTATAGTGAGAAATATTGACTCGTATCCAGAAGTACTCGTAAACTTATATATGATTATTTTAATTAACTACTGCACCAAGAAACGTTTAGCTGATCCTATTACCTGGAACTTAACAAGTGCCCCAATATAGGACTAATATATTACAAAATAATATTGTTTTATTTCATTTCAATTTTACAGAGGCCAGTGGCGTATGGAAATGTGTGTTGCTGTAAACGCGACTGGTTGTGGGTTTGACCCCACTCGAGGAAATGATGTTCTTTAAATTTATATTTTTATTTAATCGCTACGGAGTTCGGCGGAAAGTGGGCGACAGACTTAACACTAGATCCCTCTGCCTCTGCCTACCGTGCCGTCTACGGGTTAAAGCGTGAAGCTGATTTAATTTTAATTAAATTTTCATAGAATTAATCATTTAATTTAAATACATAGATATATAAGCTGCTCCAACAATGAAACTAACCACAAACAGCACCCAACAACAACATAGAACCAATAACCAATACAATATTGTATCTCGAAATTCATATCAGCATTATTTGACTTTAGTTCAGTTTAATACAAGTTCAAACAAAACAATAGCTGAGGCGTTTACAATAATTAACAACTGCGAAACTCAGAGCCAACACGACTCTATTAAACAATGACATGGAGCGTGGATTGTGGAAGGGATATGTAGTAGATGAAATCTGTTATTCTAATACATTTAATATTAAGTAGGCCGTTTGACATTAAAAGCGATGGTTGTAAGTTGTGGTGACAGGATAATCGTGGCGATAATAACTGTAAATGAACAGGCATTGTCTTGAAAGGCGGCGGAAAGTGGGAAACGGGGTATTCTAACTGTAAGTGCTTCTGTTTACACTGTTATTACAGATAAAGTGTAAAAAAAATTAATCTTTATTTCTATTTTTGATAAAAAGAGAAAATCCATGAACGAATTTGTAACCAAAACAATCATTACTAACCAACGTCAGACACTAACCTATTCTATCGAACCCGTTACCACTTCCACAATAAATATGACCCATATATTCTAAGTATATTAACAATAAGATATTAAATTGCGATCAACCCTCAATGCAAACAGAAATCAATCATCGTTCCATCAGGAGGGGAAGCTATTCAAATAGCGCTCCAATTGAAATATCCGCTCGAGCAAAAATATAACAACCCTTGGCTCAACCGGTGGAGTAACGATAAAGGACTTACTGCAACTTTGTCTTAAGAACATTTTGATATCAAGTAGGTTCAAATAAATTAAAACATATTTTTATTTAGGTAAAATTTTAATTACTTAATTAGAAAACGTATAAAAATTTGAACGTAGCGGGACTCGAACCC
>DWAO01000347.1:0-27128 GCA_018230605.1 Heliconius congener
TACCTCTGCCTATCCTGCTGAATGCAGGATATTATTTTATTACTATTATTATTTTTAATTTAATGGCCTGATTTTGCGATGACATTCGCAAAATAATCTGCCAACGTCACGTATAGTAGAAAAAACACGAATGATATGGAGCAGTACATTTTGAGAGATATTATGAACTGATATAGATATGGTAGTGGATGTACTGGTTCTAACACTAAAACAAGCAAACAAACGCTATATTAAAAATGTACAAATGAAAATAAATTAAATATTTTATGAAAGACAAAAGTTCACTAGCTACTTTTTAACGCGCATTTATTAATCTCCTATGTCCTGGCATCCTTCAAAAAGTCCTGACATTTTTCTGAGTACCTCAAGTGATGACCGCACGTACTTCCTAACACACAAATTGGTTTTTAGGTTTTAAATTTGACGCCGAAACGACAATGCTTATAGACAAGATTGACAGAAAAATTGATATACTATTAAATAAGTCAATCAAAAAATCTTTCTTTTTTTCGGCCAGTGTAACTACTAACAGGTAATTAAATGTTTGTTTTTTATATTATTTTTTTATTTGTTATTGAGAAATAGTACTGGACCTAACGTAAGCAATTAATTTCTGTAAAAAATAATAATAAGGAATATAAACCCAAACATAAGTATTTTTTTTTAAAGTACTTTCGGTTACAGTTGAATAAAAGGACTTATTTAATTTGCACGCGAAAAAGGACGCGGTATTTATATAATTTGCGCCGGCTTAGAATAGCATCATCCCATCTCGTCCCGTGGGTGTCGTAAGAGGCGATTAAAGGACGATAGCCAAAAGGAAATGAGCAGCAATATCTCCTACAAACTTACGATTACCGACTCACCTCCAAGCGTGGCTTTCAAATCGAACTCCAAAACGCTTGAGAACAGCTTGGATGTGGACGATTTAAAAAATAATATAGTATATACAATTCGTACAGTAGGGTCCAAGTATTTTAGCTCGCCGTAGAAGAATGAAGCTCTCCAATGAAACACTCCGACTTATGGAACAAAGACGCAAGATGAGACTACAGAATTCAAAGGATGCGTGTCGTTATAGGCGGTTAAATAAGCAGGTCTCCCGTTAATACGAATTGTATTAAAGAGAATTTTAAATGGAACCAAGGCTCCAGAGTGTTCGCGAGAGAAAGCCAATCTAGCCAACCTTAAGGCTTTTTGGACAAAGCCAATTGACAAGGCTGAAAACTGATGACGGTTGCATCATTTCGCTTAGGTCTGAAATGTTAAAGGAGATATAGAGTTTCAATATACAATTGCACTCTACGCAAACACCAATTGAAAGCTTGGCTAAAGATCTAAGCCAAGCTTACCTGTACTACTATACCATAAATATCCCGGACCTCAGCCTGTATGTTAATCTGTATGTTTTTTGTTCAATAATAGAAGTAAGCCTTAAGTTTCTAGATTTTATAATTCGTTCTTTTTTTTTAAAAGGTTTAATAAAAGTTGATTTTTTTTATTGCAATGATGTGATTTTCCTTCTTTTAACCTATTAATATTTATTAACTACAAAAGTATGAGATTTTTTAGAGATTAACAAAATATGAGATTCCTTTGTAACGGACATATTCTTCCAAGCCATTTTTGGCATTAAAGCCGAACGACCTACAAGAAGAACAAATAGTACTGAATTTATTTTTGTCGAAATGATCGTTGAATAAAATAAAATTATTAACATATAAATCTGTTAAGAAGCTTGTTAATACATACAATCAACTGTGTATTACTTCCCAGTGTAGTTGTAAAATAACTATTAAAAACAAAATAATATTAAGAGTAAGGTAAGGGCGTCCAGTAGGGAGCTCACAGCAGCACCAGCAGTGCCTGAAACTTACGACAAACTGCCTTACATTTATTATATTAGATTTAACCTGTTCGTAAGTTACTAGACTCATACGTGGACGTCAAAGTCGCTCATCTAAACTTATTTTTATATTATAGCCTAAGAATTAAGAATTTCTTTAATAAAAAGTACCCTCCCTTCCTTTCTCGTACACCTTTAAGAAAATGTGTGTCTGTTACAAAGGAGGTTATCAATTCATTGTTTTTATTGTCTCAGAATTTTAGTAGAACCAATTTTTTTTTGTTAAAAATTAATTATATTTGATCAATTAAAAGGTTGAGGCAGAGGCCAAAAGCATAGTGTGCCTGTAAACGCGACTGGCTGTGGGTTCGATCCACTCAAGAATTTATATTTCAATTTCCTCACTCTGGTGTCGAGGCAAAGCACGGCGTTAAGTTCCGCCAATCAACAATGTCTCCAGAATTCGGCGGAAAGTGGATAACGGAGTGTCTTAGCACTAAGTTCCCTCTGCGTACCCTGCTGTGTGCGTGATACAGCGTGAACAGATAATAAAGGATTTATATACATAGTAGTAGTAGTTATATATATTTTTGAGGAAGTTAGTGTGCCGTGTCATTACTCAATTTTAAGGCACAATTCTAGTTCGAACTTAATTTAGGGTTATAAATAAAACAAAACAATAAATTCTTAATTATTTATTATTTGGTGCCTTACAAACGATACAGTATTTACAAAATACCTTAACCTATTCGAATAGGGTGTCAATGAAAACTCATTCTAATTACCTACAAATAAGGTAAAAAATGTACTATTTTTACACTTTTCAATTCACAAGAAAGTTTTTTTGAAAAATATGAATAATAATATTATCTTGGTTCCAAAATTTTGACAATTTATCGTATATAAATTACATATACATAATATATAGACAACGAACTTAAAACAGCCAAGTACCGGCTACATCTGTTATTACGCTATCGTGTGCAGCACACCCACGCTCTCCTCATTCATAATGTCATTGTGGGCTAGTGAATGTTGTTTCGCTCATTCGAAACAACATTCACTAGCCCACAATGACATTACCACAATTTTGAAACAACGTGACCTTTCTTTTCTATTGAAAACTGAAAAGTATTTGCGCTACAGAAATACAACGCATCAATATATTATAATCGGAGACCTCCTCGAGAGTCGATCTAATTTGAAAATATAAATTTGTCACGAGATCATACAGACTATAAATTACATTTAAAATTAAAACTATAAAATATAAAATTTAATTTCAAGTCTCGTCTCCAAAACTGTCGACTGCAACCATATATTAAAATCGAAATGCATATACAAAATTGGGTAAAACGTTTTAGTCTCCACTGCGCGGCGAGCGGTCCCGGTCGGTGCTGGCGCGCTCGGCGTCGCCGTTCTGGCGCGGCGAGGCGGAGCCCGAGCGCCCGCGCGAGCGGGAACGCGAGCGCGAGCGAGAGCGGGAACGGTCGCGCGAGCGGGAACGCGAGCGAGACTTGGACTTGGACTCGCGCGAGCGACGCTCCTCGCGCTCCTCACGCTTGGGCGAGCCCGCTTCTTTGCTACGGGAACGAGACCTTTCCCTGAGTAAATAATGAGATGCTAACTAAAGGGCACGCAACATAAAATAAATAAATGAAAATGTATCAATACATTTTAAAAATATTATTTCAATTCAATCTTCCATTATATAAATTACTCAATTATCATACATGTGCAAATATACGGAAAAGAAATAAAGCAAACTAAAGTGAAAAACAACCAAAAAGAACATAAGAACTCTAAACATACTATATAATATCAAAAGCTCAAAAAGCAACAAAACGAGGGGTGGTGCGCCACTACTGCTAAACCATTGAAGAACATTCTCACCTGGCCTTGTCGACGGCCTCTCTTCAAATGTTGCAGGAAAATATGGTAAGAGTTAAATGAATAAACAATTTGTGCCATCAGTTAGTTACAAGAATGGAATTTGGTATTTAACGGTGCCAATAAATATTGTTACAGTACAATCTGACAATCGTGCCTAATTTGGTTTTGAGATTATAATTCAATATATTAACAAGTGCGGGGCTCGTCCATAAACTATTGGCAACTATTCACATGGATGAAGGAGACAAAGGTGTGATAAAATATGGGGTCCTGAATTTCATAATATTTAAACGTAGAGTCAATTTACATAAGAGTAAGTTCAGAACTGCTGTTTTAATTTTTTAAAATCTAGTTGGAAAATTGCAATCTATGTTACATAGTTTACAATTTCAGAACTAGATTTTAACACTTTTTATTAACATGGGTATACAGAAAAGGAAGGCTACATCTATGACGAGTTGCAATACAAGCATCAAACGGGAATCAAATATGCAAAATTCACGTGACGGAGTTTATGGACAACCCCATATATTACAAAATCACAACTCATACAACAGACAAAATACAGTCAATCAGTAAATACTATACTGAAATGATTTATCAAATACAATGAAAAATAATCTCAGTTGACCGAACAACACACCATTGTCAGATATATTTAGGTTCTCAATGGCAACTTACTTGTCGTCGTGCTTGGGCTCGCGCGAGCCGGAGCGGCCGTTGCGGGCGGGCGAGGCGCGCGGCTCGGAGGCGCCGCGGGAGCCCCGCGAGGCGCCACGGGAGCCCCGCGACTGGCGCGACGCCGAGCGCCGCTCCGACTTGGCGGACCTCGACCGGCTGCGGTCCCTAGCGAGAGTAGCTACATTCTACACATCGATCGACTTTTACTTGTAGAGATTTGTCAACATTATACATTGATCAATCATACATTACATATATGTGATAATTATAATGGTGGCAAATCTAAATACAGTTAGGAAGACAGTGTGCATACGCCATTACATTAATTAATGAAGCTACACCACTACATACGTAATAATCGTACTAGAGCTATATACTTACGATTTTAAGTTTTGCTCAGCGCATGATACAACACACCTAGCCAAATGAACACTAGGTTAATTTATTTCTCAGATAATCATGCAATATTCGATAGGGCTCTGTTCAATTTGTGAATATTATTTTTATTGATCACATGCAAGCGATGGTTTGAAGATGTTTGATAAAAAAGGGTATGTTACGCCAAGCAGACCTTAAGTGACATGTTTACAGAGGTAATAACTAGGTGATAGCTATATATGAGCGACGTCGTCACTTGTGAGGTCCGTGGTTCGTGGTAAACTGTAAGACTCACTTTGATCGGGACCTCGAGCGGGACTTGGCTGCGGGACTCTTGCTCTTCGGGCGCGACTTGGAGCGAGAGCGCGAAGAGCGGCGGGAGCGGGACCTGTTACGTATTGCATTATATTGATTACAAAATGTCACCAACAATAGTAGCATACAAATCGAATTTAATATTCTCAGTATGAAGGTTATCATTCACAGGTATTCAGCCCCGAAAGATGGTAAAAAATATAGTATCATCATGAACAGGCCTAAGTATATAATTTAGTTTTTAAAATAACTCTTTTCTTTATTATAATACTATGTACTAAATATTTTGTAAAAAAGATCTAGTTATTTTGCCCAGTTTCTCCGTGTATCTATAATATAGTAGAGTATGCGGAAAAACCTAATAAGTCAAAATTTCCATTTTTTCACATTGCCCCAAAATAGAGAACAACACCGCGCTGTGTGCTCAGTATGAGTGCAAGGGGCGCGTGGGTATGTAGCGTGTACCTGGAGCGGCGGCGCTCGCGGCTGCGGCTGCGGCTGCGCGAGGAGGAGGAGCGCGAGCGGCGGCGCGAGGAGCGGCGGTCCTCCACGAGGCGGATGCGGCGCCCGTTCAGCTCCGTGCCGTCCAGCTTCTCCATCGCCGCGCGCATGTCCGAGTGCGTCGCGAACTCCACCACACTAGATCACACACAACACAATGTCAACGGTACTATCTAATACTTCTTACATACAATGGAAATTACATACTAAAATCGTAATTAGGGAGGACGGTGACCGTTGATGAGGGGCAAAAAGTACAAGCTGGTCGGCTAGTAACGCCCGCCCAGATCATAGCTGTAGATTGCTGTGCAATTTCATTTTAAAACTTATGTTACTTTTAATTATTTAATACTTCCCGAGTGAACAATGCGCAAGTTCAGAAAACATAATTTCAGGGGACCACAGCACAGCAGGTGGTGTATTATAAATTGTGTCTGCAATTACTAGTTGTATTTTTTAAACAACAAAATAATAAATCAGAGGAATAATGGGATCGTATATAATTTACAACTTGCTAACCAAATAATTCCGCCCCTATAATTCCTATTGTACAGATAGGAGGTAAAAAAATGTAATTAAGATTTTTTTTCTTGTCTTACGAAAGCCACCTTTTATAATATTATATAACATTCTTTCAAACTCATATACAACGTTAAAATTCTAAACAGTACCAAAAAATCATCGAAAATTTTATTCACATAATGTAATTATTATCAACTTACCCTTCATTTCTGTGCTGTTTGTGAGCATCAGCATAAGTAACTTCACCAGCTTGACGCATGTAATCCTTTAAGTCCTGAAAGTCAACGAAGCATGTTAATAAATATTTTTTTTCCACACCAACTAAAACCTTTTCTACAATCTTCATCAGATAAAATTTTATCATCAAGACTTTCAGCCCCGAAAGATGGTAAAAAAACGATATCATCATTAAAATTTTCATTTCTAATTAGTTTTTGAATAAAAAAAAACTGTCCTTTTTTACTTTGAAGAAGCTAATGAAGTTTGTAGAAAATGATGGTGATTCCCTAACAGTTTGATGTGTTCAGATGAATAGTACCTTTGAAATCAAAAAGAAATGACTGTGCCTATACAGATATTTCGTAAACGGTAAACCAGCAGGTTATCATTCATTACTTTTAATATATTCACGACAGCCATCATGGTATAGGTAAATGTCTTTTTATATAGAAATCGACAACTGAATTGCATCTTGTTCAAATTCATGGTCATCTATTTAATTAAAACCTTGTTTTTCATATATTTTTGCTCATAATAATATTTAAGTTAGTAGTTAGTGTAGTTTAAGTCCATCCTTCCTCTAGAATTGTCCATGCCACACCAATGCCTTTTTGTCTGTGGTTTATTCGATAATGGTCTGTCAGCGAGTTTCTCCTCCTCCAAGAATCTCCTTTTTTCATTCTAAGTCCCTCCTCCAGTTTTCACCAGCCTCGACTTTGAGATATAGTAAGATCCAAGCCATCATCAGCAATCCATTTCATCAATTCTTTTGTTAGTTATTCTTACATTAGCAATTCCAGTTACTGTATGCAATCTTTCAGAATGTCCATATCCATTAATTCATCGTAAAGAAAGACCAGTGATGTTGACATCCTGAACCTCAATACATCCAAACACAAAGGAACCCACAAAGAAAAAGCAGAACCGCTCCTCGATCCTGACCTCCACACCATTTAGCGATTGGACTCGCAGTAAGCAATGACACCTAGGCAGTACCGATAACGAAAAACTGTGTAGGCACCAAAATAAAGGATTTACAAAAAACAAAAACGCCACATTAACCTCGAGCGGTTAACTAAATATAAAATGAATGAAACTTAAGGTGCGATCGCCGTAACGATCATCCTGTGGTGGTCGATCAGCCCGACTTTACCTGTGGGCGGCGGCGCGGCGCGTCGGCCTGGCTCCTAACATCGCCTCACTCACACGCGCTACATCGGCAAGGGCTCTGGCCACGAAACGCCACCTTCTGTCGTTATTTAAAAAACTATAAGCTCGCAATGTTATGTAAGTTTTACTTTACAATTGTATATATGTATTAACATTAAAGTTACAAAACATGAAAGCTACTTAGAATTTATTTTGGATAAAAACAAATGTCGCATCTTTCCTCCGCTCCAGGCTCGTCTCAATTTGGGTGCCGGATATCTCATTGGTTCTTATGGTCTGGTCTGGTCTTCACAACGCACCTTCTCTGATCCATAGCCTGAGGGGGTGTTCATCATTGATCGTCATGCGTCTGGTATCCATGTCTCGCTGGTCTCATCTGGTCTGGTCTGGTCTCGTCCGGTCCGGTCCGGTTTGGTCCGTAATCGTATAGGCCGTGGGTCCGTGGGTGGTATTCGCGTGTGGGTGAGGTGTCGTTAGCCGATTGGCCAGCCCTGAGTGATCGTGATGGGATGATGGTGACCACCGCTCAGTGTCTTACCTGCCAGCTAATGCGGCTAGATAGATTTTCGACGATAAGTCGATATTCTGTGCGCGTCGGCGGCCCGTATCTATAATTGTAGTCACTGGAAACAGAAAGAAAAAGTAAATTTAAATATATTTATTGTATAAATTAATAAAAAGACAGTTGTAATCAATGATATAATTTGCATTTAAACTACAATTGAACTGCAAACTAACAATATTAAATATTTAATTTGCGCGAGTGGAAATCGTACCCACATCCCATGCTGTATCGATGGCCTCACAACTGGCCTCTATATCAATAGCATCAAAAATAAATGATAAAACTAATACATATTGAATTTTAAGTGTTTCATTGTCAATTATCATATATTGAAATTCTTATTTATCATGTTTAGCATATTTATAGATTGACAAATTCACTTCAAGGCTATCTAAATAACTCCATTACGTACTGATGTAGATAGATACATATCTAATCAGTTTTAAAACAATTAATATTAAAATTTTCAATTTGTTATAGAAATCTTTCTATCAGTTTCGTTATGTTTCATTATTAATGGGAAACTCCATACTTATTTATTATCTTAACACACATATCCTCTTTATTTCAATGTGGTCAAAATCCGAGAGGTTTTCGTCTTTTTACTTCCAGATTTCATAATTTTTTTTATAATACTTTTTTAAAATTGTAATATTTTTTGTTACCTGTGAACCTGTGATACAAATAAACATTAAGTATCAAAAATTTAATTGTAGAAGAACAACCAATTTAAATAGCTTTTTTGGTTTATTGATGTGTTCTTAATAATTAATAGTGACCATAGATAAAAGAAAGATTATGTAAAATTAAATGTTGTTAACAGATATCCTGGTCCACACGTCCACTTCAGTGAGCTAAACTGAAGTAAAAATTTAAGAAATGTATATAGGTTAAGCATTATGCATTTTGTTAATGCTCGTGGATTGTAATTTAAGAAAAATCCATAAAAACCTTAAGGAGGGCAGTTAAAATGATCTTTAAAAAAGTGCTGTGAGTGAACGCGCGCTCTTGTGTGTGTGATGTGCGCATGTATGTGTGAGCAATGTGAACATATGTGTATAGGTAATGTGTAAGTAATGTGCGCACACGTGTCTGAGAGTAATGTGCGCGCGAGTGTGTAATGTGTGGTATACAGACGCGTTTTGCCTGGCGTTGCGCGGGCGCCGCGCCTGTGGGGCGTGGGCGTGGGTCGCGTGGGCGTGGGCGTGTGGGGCGTGCGGGTTGGCACGCCAGCGGTCCGAGCCGCGAGGCATGCCGCGCGCGCGCTCCACCGACACCCTACAAACAACACTCACTCGTATCGCGACCGGCCGCGGTCGCGCTCGTAGTGGCGGTCACGCCGGTAGCGGTCCGCGCTGCGGTCGATGCCCCTCGCCGGCTCCACCACCACCCTGCGGCACACCACACACCACCATCATACACCACCACCACGAGACCAGTGCGGTACCACTACACTACACTGATACATACCTCATTTACAATTAGCTTTACAAGAAAAATGTATTGAAACATCATGTAATGGCATAGTAACATAAAGTATAAAATCTTTGTCAATGTTTGTGATATTTATTATAGAAATCTGCAAAGACTTTACATTTAACTATTTTATGCAGCTCACTAATTAATATCTGGTATTGTTATTCATAATATGATGAGCACAGATGCTATATATATATATACTATACTCCTGTAATTGTACCACACAACTCTCGCCTCTTACATTTCAAACGTTTTATTTAAAATCACCTATATATAAAAGAAAATTAAACAAAAGAAAACAAAATTAAATCAATATTATAAAAATTAAATCACTTTCTATCGACCTCTCATGTTATTCAGGTATCCCTTTCAAACAGGCTCACAAAATTAAAACTAGAATCAGTTCTCCATACAAATTCTTGCAAAATGTGGAGCCGGCTGATAAAGAAAATTTATTAGTTTAACTTAGAAATTTACTAATAATTTATTTAATCTATACATATATATTATTTAACATGTACTCTCAAGTGTAATCTTAACTTTACAATTATTTAAGTTTAAATTTTTCTAGTTGTATGATGTTGATGTATTGCTCACCTCTCACCAAGCAGTTCTTTTCCATTTAGCTCATACACAGCATCGTCTGCATCTCTATAGTCTTCAAATTCCTATAAATAAAGATTAATAATATATAAAATGTATAAAAATTCAGAAAATATGGCTTTACTTTAAAAAAAAATGTAATGTAACAAAATTCACAATGCAAATTTCTTAGAAACTGTCAAAGTACTCCAAATATAAAAAAACATTCTCATCAAGCCACAATGTAAAATTAAAGATCATATAATAACTTCAATGTAGCTTTAAAAAAGCATATTTGTAGGGTTCCATACCTTTTAAGGAAAAAAAGGAACCCTTATAAGATATTATTGTCCGTCTGTCTGTCAAGAGCCTTTATCTCAAGAATGCTTGGAGACATTGAGATCTATGATCCCATTATTTTCTGAATTAAAATTCTACCTTAACTTAGAAAAAAGATATGGCGTTTATATTGCAAAAAAATGTGCTTGATCTAGCTAGACTTATGAAATTTGGCAGCTACCATCTACAATTAGTACTAGGTGAGGAAAAAATCTATGAATGTGTTAAAGTGGTTAAATCCCAAAAAATAACAACCTTGAAAGGGAGTCAAAATTTGGTATTACAACCACAAGTTCAAATAAGGTATCAGATAAAAGGACTCTGAGCTGAAGTTGAGTTTTGCAAAATACTTGAGACCGAAATTTTTGGATGAAACTCTCAGTGGGGGAGGCCTACTCGCTCTTTTCTAGTTTGTTTTTGCTGCATTTGTGTAAAAAGACATATGTATTGTAGTTCTAGAAGTTGTTTGCTGTTAGAATTTCTTTTAAAAGAAATTTTTACAATTATATAAAAGTATTTATACGCAACTCAATAATGATTATATAGATTTTTATATTAATTATGTATTTCAAAATATTTTTCTTTCTTTACTGAAGAATAACATTT
Organism: Heliconius congener; assembly: GCA_018230605.1. NCBI lineage: Eukaryota > Metazoa > Arthropoda > Insecta > Lepidoptera > Nymphalidae > Heliconius > Heliconius congener. Next base: position 11,097 of record DWAO01000347.1, read on the forward strand.
AAATAGATATTGAAACACCTAAAGATAGCATATAGCATCATGATTTTTAAATAAATTCGCTAAACAATATTGTTTTAAAATGAATATTTACATAATTAAGCTATAGTTGTAGCAATGCAACCTTTTTATTATTTACATTATTATTGATAAAAAGTAATAACTAAATATGTTTTCAAATTTATTATGAGCAATTTATAAAGCAAATATTTTCTTGCACCTCATACTTAATTAAATTTATAATTTTAACTTTGGTTATCAGTTCTAGAGAAATATTTTTTCAAGTGTAATTTATGTTGGTCATAAATTTCCTTTGAAACTAAGTCATATAGACATCCATCCATTATTTGTTTTAAGGAAATACATCTTAAGAAAATTGCAAATTAAATTGAAAAACAAAATGGTTTGGTTAGGTTAAGTTAGATATTTCCACGCATATGTGTAGAGCATGTGTGTATAATATATGCCTGTTTAAAATTTGTATATTTCTTTTAAATACTTTTTAATACGAACTATGTCTTACCACAAAACCGTATCCATTTTTAATAAGTATATCCCTAATTCTGCCGAATCCTTTGAAGAACTTTTCTAAATCCCTTTCCCGGACACCGAAGGGAAGCCCGCCCACGTACACGCGGGAACCCACCATTTTCTTTTCACGTCTGTAAATAAACACATTGAAACAACGCAGAAACCCAAAATAAAATCAATAAGGCACATAGCTTATTATTCATTAAATAATTTAAAAATGTATAGAATTTTAATCAATAAAAATGTATATCTATACAATTATTAATCTTAACCTAAAAATTTTGTTCTATAAAAATCTTATCATTAATGTTTTGGAAAAAGATAAAACAGGAAAAATATTAATAAATTATATACCACTTTCTCAGTAAGTAAATTACGTAATACGAAAGTAAAATTTTAAAGCACATTTTTAGAAAGGCAGTAATCAGATCAATGCAATAATTAATTTCCTTTTTTAAAAAATATGGTAATATAATTATATTTAATCGTAAATACTACTAATTGCAAAGAAAATTTTAACAAATTATGCATTTTCGGCATCTATTCAACATAATTTTGGTACAACGTTGTTAAATGAAATGGCGGCACCGAATTTTTAGTCGGCACTCGAGAATTATCACCACGCGGCATGCAAAAATAAACAAACACATTATTCATACTTACTGCATGATTAACAAAACAACAACGTGGCTTTATGTGAACATTACTAAATTACAAACAAGAGAAACTTTAAAAGCAATCCAAGTTTGTAGACAGTCGAGCGATGAATTAGTGGCGACTGGATACAATATGGCGACGCTTGCCCAATATCTTTATATAGATAGTCAAAAATATAACTTGTATTCTTTTTAAAGCTTACCTTGATTAACTACGTAAAATAATACGTATGAAAAACTATTATTCTATTTATTATTCACTATTTACCACAAAAAATAACTAAAGTAACTATAAAACTAAATCGATACACGTGTAGATCAGCGCAAGCTGGAAATTAAGCGGATGTGGCATTTTATGTTCAAGTTCTAGTACGCTTCTGTTGGTGTCTCTATGTTGGCGCTCATGTTCTAAGGCATGATACATACTATCAACTTATTTATAAATATTTAACAAATTATTTTCTTTATTTGTATGTTTTTATATTGTATATCTTATTAACATTTATTGTAGTGATTGAAATTATAATATATTATAACTATAGTTAAAATATTTCTAAACTTAAACCTTATAAGCTTTTTGACAAATATATGTAAATGCCCTATATTATCGAAACACATATTTGGTATTCCAAATTTTCGATTAAATATTAAATAATTAATACCTACGGAACTGGGTACCTTCAAATAGCGCGTATATCTCTTAATTAATCTTAATTCTCTTTTACTCTTAAAGGCCGGCAACGCACCTGTAGCTCCTCTGGTGTTATACGGGGTCGTAGACGGCGGTAATCACTTACCATCAGGTGACCCCTACGCTCGTTTGCCTTGTCTTTTTTTATTAATGTAAAAATGAAATAATTATACTTACTAATATTAGTTATTATATTTTTAATCTTAATTCATCCTCATTTTTTTTGTAAGATTTTTGCGTTTCCAAATAAATAATTATATTCTTAACTTGTATTCTTTATAATATTTTGACTGGAAACGAGTTTGGTTCTTGATGATAGATGATGAGTAAAGGATAGATAGAAAAAAATGTCATGCTCACAATTGCTCTAAATATTTTTTACTTATCAGAGGTACGCGGGAAGTCTTGCGCAGAATTTCATACTTTAGATACCTACATGCTAGTTGAAAGTCCAAAATAAATGTCTGCAATAACAGATTTTTTTGTATATCTTCCAGGAATGAACAGCGTTGCGCTTTATTATAAATTTGGATTTGTTACACATTTTTTTTGCTGATCTTATTTCTTGCCATGACATTTACTTAGTGAAGGCGTATCCTTGTAACCACTATTACACTTTGTAAGTGTTTGAAAGTCCAGTTAAAGACTAGATATGGGGATCTAACCCACCACCAGTCGTGTTTACAGTCACACTGTGCCTCTGCGACACGTCCGGCCTCACTCGCCACCTCGTATAAAAAAATGTATTATTTATTATTTGTTATATTTTTTTGATGATGCTAATTTTATTTATTATATTTTTATTTTATTGGGGTTATCTATGTATAGTATTATATTATAAGTTCTGTTTTACAATAGATGGTCTATACCACTAATAAAATAATTTTTTAAACATTAAATCATGAGTACTAAATTTTTTTCCTAATTAGATTAATTTGTTTAAATTTATAATACTTAAAAATATATATAGATAAGCAGAAATGAATAAAACAATAAAATATTAAAAAACATTTTCTTTATTTCCAATTCATAAAGCCAACATGATGTTATGCAACCTATATTATGCTCCCTTCCTTTAAATCAAAAAAAATTTTAAATGCAAACCGCACATCTCGCTCATACACTTATGTAAAACTAAAAAAGTTATAAGGAATATGACACGATGCAGACACATGCTTGTCTCACATATTATCAAAAAAATATTATTATTACTGTTATATACCATTAACAGTAAGTTATTAAACTTTTGATGTCAAATATAGCAAAAACGTGTTGTAATTTAGAATCCAAATCAGAACATTAATTGGTGTTGCCATTTCTTAACAGTTTCCCTGCTAATAACGTAGACTTAAGTAATTAAATTATATTTAATTGTTACATAGCTTTCAATATAATTTATTTGGCGGGAATATGTTTTTTCTAAATGTTGTATTTTTGTTTAATTAATAATAATAAAGACGGCATAATTAATTCTAAAATATTAGCTATATACTAATACTACTAGATATTAATAATAAAAAATATTTTATACATTAATTTTACCGTTAACATGCAACACACACGCTTGCAGAAGAAAACTTAATACATACAGTTTAACATAACATGCATTTTTTGTATGAAAGAAATCTATATGTCAATAATTCATAATAATTATGTATATAATAACAAAGATAATTACTTCCAAAGGATCTGGTCCTTAAAATGTTTACTGTTGAGTTTTATTTAATTTATTTTGGTAATCAATTTCTCTTAGAGTCACTGGTACATATATATAAAAATAATGCTTTATTTTAGCGATATACAAAATTGAAAGAAAATTGTCGCTAGTAAAGAATATCAAATGATATAAATAAAATATTCGAAAAGATCATATAAATAAATATAGTAATGTAAAGTAATGTCAAAATGTTATCAGTTCAGTCTTAACATATGATATATAATAGATAAGGCCACTAAGTAATTTATATATTTGCATAATCATAATATAATTCCAAATATAGATAATTGTGATTTCAATAGCATATAGTATAATAGTTAACATGTTCATCTAATAAAATAGTTTATTAGAAACAAATAAATAAATTAATAGGAAACGAAAAAAAAGTTATTATTCATAAACGAAATTGTTTTCTTTCTGTTGTACTCGAAATATAGCAAATCCACTATTATTTAAGACTTAACACATTAAATAAGCAATTAATAGAGTAAAATTTATCAAATCGTATGTAATAATAATGAATCACATTGATTGAAAAAATGTCAAATTTCAATATTTATAAATAATCATCATTCAAAGACAAATATATAAAATACATAATAATATATAAGATAGTATATTGCTCTATAACTAGAAGACGGCAGTAAGTAGTATTGAATAATTATTATTCAACAAGAAACATTACTTAGAATTATGAAGGTACTCGAAAAATCTGTCACTCTTAGTGCACGGAACACTCACTCACTAAACAAAGTAAGCTATTCATTAATTGTACTAAAATATTATACTTACGTACAAAACTTACTTAAGTATGTCAATTGTTAGTAAATTATTACTAAAGGCATCTAATTTGAACTTCATCTGATACAGATGATCATGTTTTTGGATATTTTTTTATTTTCTTTGAACTCTTGATATGAGCAAATCATTGTAATATAACATCCGGTCCTAATAAAATGCAGATAATTAATATTCTAAGTTCTATAGAGAGTAAAATATGTCACGGCTTTTCTTTTCTATAAAAACTAACACGATACCGTAACTTATATGCAATTAAAACACTTTTTATTATTTTTTCGTGAATTTTTAAAAAAATCTTAAAACACAATAATTTGACACTAACGTTAAATCTACGTGTCACTGACCATATTTGACTCACCAAAAAACCATCTACCAAAAACACAAAGTCCAACCCACAAGTAGAAAAGGTTACGATTAATAAAAATTAGCACAACACTAATATTTGACGTTATAATGTCACAACCTTAAAAACAACATTCACATTGTTGTTACCTACTCTCACATTCAAATAATTTTAGCCAAAAAGCTATAAAAATGTATTTTTCTTGGCTAATGACATTCTACCTTCATAGAGCTAATCCTTTTTGAAGTCTCGTAGTACGGATAAGATATTTGGTTTAATATATATATATACCAATCCGTTATATCATTCAAAATCCCCTTTTCACAAGGTCATAAAAAAATTGTTAAACCAATCCTATTATAAGTATAATTACTTATTATTATAAATGGCAATACTGTTAGTAAACGCCAATTTCCCCACAGGTACTGTCACTTTCAGTAATCATCTCGATAATAGCTCGAGTACAGCTAAAAAATGTGCTATCGTAACTATTTTTGATTCATTGCCACATTTAATTGAAAAATTACAAATAAGATGTTTAATTACGCAACTATCAAAGTTTGCACGTATACCTAACGTAAAACCTCATCAAATTAGATTTGACAGATGTCACTTTGACACTTGTCACTTTGACGTTTGCCACTTCCGCCAAGACGTTGACATTTGACAGCCATTAAAATGTGGGCCATTCACACCGGCGGCGGTCCGCGCACGTAACGTAACTGCGGTGTTAATGTCTGCGCCAGAGAGTTGAGCGCGTCACAGCACCTCGGTCGTTCCACCAACCAAGCTGCTAGGAGGATTGCTACGAGACATAATTGTATAGGGATTGACGATCGAAGCACGCGCCATACCCAACCGCTGGGGGGATTGTAGTCGGGATCGCCGGAGCCTGTTTTATTGTTTGATATGGCGACTGCGTGGTCGCGTCTGAAAATAAAATTGACAATTTAAAGTACTTATTTCTTTAATTATTTATTTGTTCTTTATTTACAAAGCACCTTTAATAGTACATAAGATTTTGTCCTGAAAATGTCTGAAATGTTATGTTGCAAAATTTTATAATTAAACAAAAGACACTAGAATTATAGTTTGAAAATTAGATATTTTACTTTCCCTGTTTATGATAGTCAGAGAGTATTATATATATTCGATAAAAAAAATGCTACGTATTACATTTTCAAAAACAAGTAAAATTCCTATAATGTTGTAAAATATATTTTTGGGTTACTTACGATACTTCATCAATTTTCAAGTCAGGAATGCTCTGCTCGACCAAAGCGCGGCAAGATTCTTGCAAAGTTTTCACTTCATTCTCAGTTTGCTCCATACGCTGTGAAAATTAGAAGATTCATAATTTTTTAAAAGTTTATATCTAATTATTTGTGGACTGCTCAATGACATTTAAATCATCAGTTTCACGTTGATAGGGTTTTTTTTATTAAATAAATGTTGATGGATTCATTTAATAAAAAAAAATCTAGCACATCTTTTTGTCATCTACTTTACGTTATAGCGAGCGTAGTGTCGCAATGCTGTAGTGTCTAAATGTAATCGCGACGGTTATGTGTTCGATACGCACTTGAGGTCATCATTATATCTTATTTTAATCTTAATCTTTCATTTTTTAAATTGGAAACGAACAACGAAAAAAAAACTAAAACTGCTTTTTTACTTATGGTGTAGTTACCACAATATGTTATGTTGCCAGGAAATTGTTAAGTATTACCACATCAAATGTCCATGGTGTAATGTACATCATATAATGACAAAATTCTACTATATTATGTATCACTTAGGGTCACTTATTTCGTAGTTTGTATATAAAATTATTCTCAAGATTTCTTACATAATCCATCCATAAATAAAAACAGTTTAGATAGAAATACATAACATTAAAAAGTGAAAGAATAGCAAGATTTATATGATTTTGAAATATGTATATACACGTTTCTTGTTTATTGTCCTGCAGCTATAGATATTTGGCTATTGAAACATATGGTGGTCAAAATGTCTGTTTAACGTCCTGCTTTACAATTTTATCTTAAATTTTAGAAAGTATTGAATTTTGCTATGAGATTTCCTATAGATTTCATAGCCCGTATTGTGCTTATTTTGTTAGTTTATTGTATCTTTTATGCGTTATTAAAAATATATTAGTATTTTGCACTCCTTTTCCTCTTTTCTATATAAAACGATAACTGTGTCAAATTTCATACTCCTCCTCTTTTTACCAATACTCGCACAATATTCGTAAAAAGAAGTACAAACGGAGTGTCTTAACACTAGGTTCCCTCTGCCAACCCTGCTGTGTGCGGGATACAGCGAGAGGCTCATAATGAAACAAGTAACCGAGGTGCTCACCTTGGCGATGGCGCGGTGCGCGGGCGAGTTGGGCGCGAGCGCGGCCTGCAGGCGCCGCGCCAGCTCGCGCAGGGCCGACAGGCGCCGCGCGCGCCCGCCCGCGCCCTCGCCGTCGCCGTCCGAGATGCCCGAGTCCGACAGCGAGTCGCACGTGGAGCCGGCCTGGGGGCAATGTATCGAATTATTAGGGTTCCGTACCTTTTAAGGAACAAAAACTTATAAGATCACTCTGTTGTCCGTCGGACGGTCTGTCTGTTTTCTTATATAAGTTTATATACTGGAAAGGTGGAATTGCTTTCTATGATATAATATAAACGCAACTGCGCAATTTTTTTTTTATATTATCGATAAAAGTGAAATATATATTACTGTTATAATTGTATATTATTATGTATACTGTTTTCGAAATAGCATTTACTCATAGAAAAACAATAAAAACTACCTTCTTCTTATCGAGTAGCGACACAGCCAGCTGCCGCACGTGGGCGGCCAGCTCCGCGTGGTCCGCCAGCGCCGCGCCGCGCTCGCGCAGCGCCTGCAGCGTGGCGTGGTCGCCGTGCAGGGCGCCCTGCAGCTCGCGGAGCGCACTCTCCCATTCTGACCACGCTGAGACTACTTTTTCCAGGGAAAGGAGCTCGTTCGTTGTGCTGTAGGTGATGGGAAATAGTTTCATAAATAGATAATATTATTATATAAGCAGAATATACAGAGAAAATTTAATAAAGCACTGTTCTACGCTTACCGATCGAATTTGATTACGTGTTGAATTTCAAAACTTAATGTCGAGTTTTATGTTTTATTAGCAAGGTAATATAAATTATCCATTCTCACAAGTGAGAGTCCAATCCACAACCAATGCGATAGCCTCGAAAAATTAACTGAATTAAAAACTTAACACAAGTTACCTACACCGCAAACGGCGATGCTTGATTATAAAGAAAGAAAATAATAATATGACAGCTATATTTAGATATTGATATTATATATACTAAGGGATACCCCCTATAACAAATAATTTGAAAGTGTTCCCCGGGCCTGTCGAAAAAGTGAAATTTGAATCAAAGACGATTAAAGGAATGAAAATTTATTTTTACTTTTGGCCATTTCAAAATAACATAATATAAAATATGTATTTAAGTAAACTTGTTTAAATATGTTAAGAATGCAATAACTTTAAATTCTTGTCGCAGAGCGATTGAGGGCAACCAATAAAGGGATTAGCATACGTGTAGGTTAAGCAGTAGTGAAGCTAGTCTTTAGACAATTGAGGTAAAACTTGAAAATACATTATCAATAACAATTCACTTATATATTCCTTAAGAAATATAAACGAAATTTAATAACTAACTATTAAGTTATTATTACTTTTTGAAGCATATCATGAATATGATGGAGTTATTTTAACAATAATTTATTTGTTAATTACAAACATAGGTACCGAAAGGGGTAAAATAAGACATTTTGATAGAGAAATCTAGTCGAGTTTGGCTGGCTATCGCTTATATAGACGAACAAATTGGAGTTAAGAACTAAATAATAGAAGAAAATACTAAAAAAAGATATGTCGTAAGAAGTTTCCTCTTTCTGTTTTTTTTTAAACATAAGTTTAAACTCTTAAAGCTTAAATTCTATCATCTATATCTATCAAATATCTATAAAAACCATGGCTGACTATCGTCAGATAGGTAGTAACATCTATTTATACATATATATTTTTTCATAATTTTAACATTAAAATCTCTAAATCTAGTAGTAAAATGAATAATCATACCGTTGATGAGCATCATCCCAAGCGGCCAGCAAGGCCGTGAGGTCCCCGTCGAGGCCGCAGTCGTCCGTCTCCATCTCCGCGAGCGCCCGACGCGCGGACACTGTCAGCTTCAACTTTGACACTTTGCATTCCAATAGACGCGCTAGGCGTTCCTGGAAATAAAATTGTGATTAGTTAACTTAGTGTTAAATCTCTCCGTCCGACACGCACCGCTGAATGCATCTCGATGCATTCATTGCGTGTTGAGTGATAGAACTTAACGTCGTATTGCTTCGTTACAAGAGCAGAGGATATGACAGTATTAAATAAGTTATTCCCCAAAGTTGGAATCGTATTCACAACTGCCGTGATTAGTTGAAAACTTGACTATATTTAATAAAACTAAATTTGACTTGATATTTATAATTATATTATTTCTGATATTTTTGGAAAACGCGGAATTCCGCATTATCTTGCGTGTTTTCACATTCCTAGAACCTATTAAAATAGTTTACAGTACGACGTACTACGTGTTCTCTTAAAGAGGACCGAAGGGGTGGCCGAACCCTACGTAGCGCTTTTCCCCCACACCAGAGCGGAGACATGAAAATATTAAACATTTCATTTCCTCCAGTGGGAATCCAACCCACAGCCGTATCACACGCTAGTGCCGTTGCACCACGACTGGCTTCAAAGTTAAAGTAGATAAAAATTATACAAAATAGAGAACGAGATACAGGTTTCTTCAAAACGATAAGCTAATACACGTCGCTAATATAAAAATTAAGAATGTTAATTATGATAACATTAATGTACTTATATGTTTCCTTCTAATAACATTTTTATTACGTAAACCTAGTAAAATTTACAATTTTCATAAAATTCGTTTAATAATTTTGATTTAAGCTTTATGTTGAAATATCTTTATCCTGTTATCCAAGAGCTATTGTAAGACAATTTAAGAAAAAAATCAATATTTTAAGAACTTATTTTATTTTATAAATTATTTCAAGTTCATTTTTACGTATATTCTTTATTTATTTAGGTATCCGATTCAAACGCACAACTTCTTCCTACAATCCTACACAAACTTGCATTTCTTGGCTCTGGCGCCAAGGCAAATTCGGTGGAAAGTGTCTTAACACTAGGTTCCCATTGTGGGCAATGGGAACCTATCATACCATTAGCGAGATAGCGTGAAGCTGAAATAATTCTTTCTACAATTCTGCCCAATTCCATACCTTAAGTTCCTCTATGCGTCTGTGCAGCTGAGCTCGTGTATGTGGTTGAGGAGCACAGTCGCCGGGCTCGCAGATGTCGTCGATGGTCTCCCTCAACGCTGCGATCTCGCGACGTAGACGACGAGCGCCTCCTCGACGGATGGCGGCGACGCGTAGTGCTGACCATCTTGCTGATACGGCTGGTGGCAAAGAGATTTATAATATTATTAGAGATAAATTTTGTGAGTGGAAAAAGATGAAATAAGACGGTTTTCGATAAAAATAAACGTATTTAATGTGTACCTATGACTTATTTCAATGTTTTGAAATCTGTGATTGTCCATCTAATAAACATATTATTAAGTAATGTGGTTTACATTATTTAATAATATGTTTTCAATAATATTACTTTTTTCGAAATTTTGAAAATCTGAATGTACCACAATAATATACATATTTTGTTTTTCTGAGGAAATAAAATTTTAATAAACCAAAACAAAAGAAAACCTTCAACTCAACCCTGATCGACTGTGAGTAAATAAAGAACAATATAAAATTATAACTGTAAATATATTCATAAAGGAAATCACATTTTAATCTTTGTTTGAATAGTTTATACTCTGTAGGTAGAACGTTTGTAGACATTAGCCCAGTTGTTCTACAGTAGACACTTATTTAAATGACGACCTTTGATAAGCTGTGAGTTAGTATAACGTCGAAACCAGTTTCAATCATAGGCGTAGGAAGGGTGGGAGGGGTGGTGGCTGGTCTGGTGTCAATACAAGACTAGTCTGGTGCCCACCCGAAATATTTTACTAGCCGCCGAAAATAAAAAAAAATACATTTACACAAAATGCAAGCAAGTACCTCTTGTTGCTGTTTTGAACTACTAACAAGGGTAATTTAGGATTACATATACGTTTAAAAAAATGAAGTCCAGACAGACCACACCATAACCCAGAAAAAAATATATCTAGATACGAATATGGTTTCAATAGAATATTTAGAAGATATTTAATCTTAAAAGTAAACTCCGTTTCAATACAGACATTTCTATAGAACGCGTTGTCACATCGAACAAATGGGTTTAAATACAAATAGTTCGCCATTCATAAATATGTAGCGCTATTCAAATCCAAATACGACAGTTGGAGGCGTCAAGTTTCACACAAAGCACGAACAGAAATAGCTGTCTAGGTACATTGCTTAGATGCAAATGGAGATGTTCGGAGTTAGGGGAATTGAACATACAGACATATATAGAAAACTTGTGCTAAATTACGTTATAATATATTTATTTATTTTAATTTTAAAGTACATACAAAAATTGAATATTTTTAGAATATTTGAGTCATCGTGGCGCAGTGGTACAATTGTGTGACTGTAAACGCGACAATGATTTCCAATTGGAGGAATTATTATTTATTAATATTTTAATTTCTTCACTTTGGTACGCAAAAGGCGGCGTTGAGTTCCGCCACTCAACATATAATTCCTTGAAAATTCAACGGAAAGTGGGAACGTGGTGTCTTAAGACTAGGCTTTCTCTGCCTACCCTGCTATGTGCGGAATACAGCATGAAACTAAACAAGCTCAATCCTATCATTAATATTTAATGACGTATCCGAAAATACTCAAGAAAAACGAAACTCAAAAAAAGAAACAAACAAATTTACGATATCCCCATTAAACCTTACAATACATAAAAACCCTGTCCTGGCACAGACCCAAGAGTTGTATCGACAATCGACGTACATTAACCCACTAACTCACATAGCGCATGCCATGCACCACCAGTACCGACCCACATATCACCAGATACTGGCCAGCTGCGTGTACGCAAATTATTTTTAAATGCACCTTGATATTGTTAAATCGTCAGTCTCGATGGACGAATCCAATTTATACCAATGTAAAGTAGGTAAATCATTTAGACTAAGTCAATTTATTTCAATACCACTTAAATAATTTTTTTTTCTAATGCATATAAATATATACAACAAGTTCTGCTATTAGGTAATCCGGCCAGGTCACAGGATCGCAGGATTACAGGATCGTGGGTTCGATATCCATTTGCGAGAACGAATCATTTTTTGCAAATGTAGACTGAGAGAAAAAAAATTAAAATGGTATCTTACAAAAAATATTTATTGGGCAACCGGCTGAAAAGCAGCTAAGATACAGTCACCTTAAAATGCAGTTTAACAATGCAACAAGTGAATTAAAATTAAAAATAAAGTTAACGGTGCTGGTCGCCATTACATAAGTGATAAGGCAGGATTCGTTTAATCAAATCAGCCAGCGTAAGTGATTGCATTTGCATTGACCGGTTATCAGTTTAATAGTTTTAAACAGCGCTACAATAACTATGATTAAAAAGTCTTACATAAAAGATAGGATTTTTGGACGTGTAATTTATACAACATATTTAGGTTTAAAATCTTACTCAGAGAAATTAATATTTTTTTACTTTCTCTGCTCTAGACTCTCCATCCATCCATCGTGTCTCTCCGCCACCAAATACGTAATATTTTTGTTTGGACGAGAATTGGAGAAAAGAAAGATCATTAGTTTCTTCTAGCCTCACAAAAATCAGAAATTATATTATAAAGAAACAAAAATGTAGTTTGGGAGGCCTTCAAATGGGGAAGAGAAAAAAATCAAAAGTAAACAACTAGACTAGCTTAATATATTATTAGAGCATGTCGTAAAAGATCACAAATAAGGACGAACGACAATACAAATTCCATGTAGAGTTTATAATAGCCACTAAATATCGTCGGGTCCACGAACTTGCGTGAAGCACAATAATCCGGCGGTCCACACTCCAGATGAAGTCAACGATCTGATGAACTGTCTTTATGAAGCACTTAGTTTTGAATTGCGAACCTTCGATACGTTCTGTCAGTCGTATTTAAACATGTTTTTTTTTAATATTTTGTAAGGATATGACGAGAAAAGAGAGAACCTGACAATTGCTTATTTCCGTTATCCGTTCTTTTAAAACTATTGCGTTCTATGTCAGATATATAAAATCTTTATATGAATAAGATTTAGGAGTGCTATCTACACACAATCATGATCATCACGTATAGTCAATTATATCGTTTTTGAGTTACCTATGCATTAACGCTCCCATTAAACTTTCTCTCTCAATTCTCTCTCTCTCCATTCCTATTTTAGCTTGAATTTTATATAATCGAATTTTGAATGTATCAGTATGACCTAACTTAGTCATTGTGATTAAAGAACCTAACAAAGTTTGAATGTTATTTAACCTTCAAGTACTTTGCACTTTACCTAGAGTTTTTATACAATAAGCGTCTTGTCAATATCAAAGAGGTCAAACGAGGGAAGTCATTTTCATAATTAGCAAAACGATCGTACCAATTGTTTTCGAGGATCGATTTTGATGAAGCGAACAATTTGCGTTCCGCAGGAAACCAATTTATGTTCCGCGCCTACTCAACTCATGTATCGCTATCATAAACCGTACTATGACAAAGTATGTATTGAAATATTTATATGTATGGATGTAGAAATATGAGGTCTGGTCTTGATTGATGGTTCTCCAGAATTTTTCTCTGATAAACAAATAAATCTGTTTAAAGTTTAAGTCCAGCGAAACCGATATAAGTCCTTTAAGGACTATACTATAAGTTAAAATCCAGGCCCTCAACAGAAAATATCTGTAGATAAATCCATGATTATAGATAAAGAAATCATATCCAAAGCTTACAACAGCAGCTGTAGTAAAAGTAATTTACGACATAATATTCGCAGTGGACACCGAATCCAACGACCCAATACTTCCTTGTTGAAAGCCATTTGTGAATTGGAAATGTATAACCGGTAAGTTGATGTTTCTTTATTGTTGTAAGAAAGATTTATCGAATGATCAAAGAAAACACTATTATATTGATAATTTGAAAGGTGATACTTTTTGCTGTTATAACACTAGGTTCCACTAGGTTAACTTATCACTACGTTCCTTTCTCACGACCTAATTTTCAAGACATTGCTGTGCAGCGGCGGAGCGAGCAATAGTGTGGTTAGATTCCCTTGAGGCTGAATAAAATAATTAATTACATCTCAGGGGAATCAAACCAAGAGACATAGCCTTAATATTCAGACAATGTGACACAGTGCTACGTTATGGCGGCGTCAGAATTATTTTAGTCTTTTTTTTTTAATTAATATGATTACGACTAAAAGTAGAATTGATCGTCGTCAAATAATATCTCTAATTTAGGCGAATTATATTAAACTAAGTGTTTTAACACTAGGTTACTTTCTCTACTTACACTGAAAGAAAATTATAATATATGAACTCGTATAGTAAGACGAATTAATTACTTAATCAGTTGAATACTATCGTTTCAGTGTACATAGTGAGCTACGACTACGCTAGCATATTATCAATTTGTCTTCCATTTAAAATAGTAGTTCAATAAAATATTCACAAATTACAACGTTTAGTTCGTGTAACAATATACTTTTGAATGGAAAATTTCAAACAAAAACACGAAAAGATATATATTTTGATAAAATGAGTAATGTTCGCTGTTTAGTATTACAAATGAAATTACCTTATTAAAATGGGCAAATGAGGTGGTAGGTTGTTTTACGCAACGCGAAATATATCGAATTAATTTTAAATAATATTAAAATGAAATGAGTTCATATGAATAATTTATATTTTCTGTGATTTTTCACGGATTAATATTTATCAATCAAAACATAAATAAATTTAGCTTTTGATCGCAAACAGTAAAAAGTTGAAAATGCAAATAAAAACAGTGTTGAGTTGTTTTTTTTTTCATTTCCATACTTAATGGAGGGGTGGCAGAGACACAAGCGTCAAAATACTTTATTTCCAGAACTCGCCCGAATTCCAGACATTGCATATTGAGTGGCGGAACTCAACACTGCATTGTGTTTCAGAGCAGAAAAAAAAGAAACAAATATTCCCTCGAAAAAGATTAAATCTATAACCATCGTGGCTATGTTAAGACCCTGCAGTGCTACAACAATTTTTACTGCTTAATATACATTAACATATTAATAAAATAGAAAATTGATTAGAATTTTGCTTTTCCTCAATATTTATGACTTCTAGATGCAAATATTTACCAGTTTTACGGTATGTTACGTTACATCTCCAACGTGAGCGGTGAAAGCCGTTAAATTGTATAAGGTGTTATATGCTCAACGGAAAGTCAATGGCATTGAATATATGGAGAGAAAATTAAAACGTCGGACAAGAAATGCGAACAGATGCAGATATTTAAATCTAGTACAAAAAAAAGTTTTCAGTAAAATTAAAAAAGAAAACAGTTCACGCTATATCCCGTATATCTGCTATATATGCAAAGGTAAGGAAAGGGAACATAATGTTAAGACACTCCGTTCCCCACTTTCAGCCGAACTTTTCGAGGCATTTGTTGAGTCGTGTTGAGTGGTTGAGTTGACTTAACGCGGCGCTTTGCCTTGACACCAGAGCTAAGAAATAAATATATAAATTTAAATAAATATTTCATTTCCTCGAGTGGCCATCGAACTCACAACTGGTCTCAAAAAAGGTTTCACAGTGTTAAATTACTTACCGTAGTCAGTTTAGAGCCAAAAAAATAGTGAACTATAAAATATTTTTTAAAAGATTTTATATAATAATCTAAAATGAACACTACCTGGGTAAGGTGGCAGATAATCGCGATCCATTATGACACTGTCAAGTCGACTGTGCGCGGGAGTGGACGAGGCGGCAAGGTCGATACTGTTGCATTTCATTTAAACGAATACCTCTTTATTTTCTAGTCACTATTACCATCACATACAGCTCAAACCGTTTTGGCAAACATCCTAGATTGCGACGGAAAATTTTGTTATTCAACGGTCGAAGTCGGAACTTGTATATATATATATATATATATATATATATATATATATATATATATATATA
>DWAO01000348.1:0-27115 GCA_018230605.1 Heliconius congener
ACCACCAGTACCAGGATGATCCTATTCTAGGCCGGGATCACACGGCACAAAATTATGTAATGACACTGAAATATACTACACTTACTGTTTGATGTGGATGATCCTTTAACAACTAATACCTTTAAAGTTTCAAAGAAATCGTGAATTTGAAATCTTAGATGTCAAAGCAGAGAAACCGTGTCGTGAAACGGTATGTAAATAGGACTGCCACAACCGCAATCACGTTGCTCTAATAACAAAGCCCGAAGGTCGGCTCTTTGATTAATAGTACTAAGAAACACCAATAAATATATATTAAAAACAATTCCAAAAATTTACGACAATTCTTTGGTAAAGTTAAAATTTCTAAATGATAAAAGGATAAGCGAGTTATCATAGATAGTATCGAGAATATTCCAAAATTTATATAAATGCTTATCACAACTTTCAATAAAAATATATTTCTTAATTATATAATAGATTACGTATGTCATATCATACAGTACAAATATACTACGTAGCTGTTAAAACAATATGAATCCATATATATTTCTAAGCCTCCAAGGGTTAACATTCCGTCAATGGAAAGTGAATGTAACCTGAGCTCTTTGTGCAGCAGTGTCGCCTGGAGGGGGACTCGTGCAAATCAACTTTCACAAAGCCAATGTAGATCTATCGAGAACACCCACAATACGCATACGCATCGCTGCGTAGGCGATGCGACTAAACTACGTGAATATTGTTGGAAGGAAAGGATCTAATTAAAGATTACTACTAGTTAAACAAGAAATTAAATAGAATCACCTAGCAACGAAACAAGTAGATATGTATGGAGTAGACGCTCCCTACCTGTACAAATACGTACAGATACGAGTTATCGCGCATTTACGTAACCTAAACTTATACGAGTACCTAATAAGAATATATAGCTGAATTTAGTGACTTGAACGATAAGGAATTTTCGCAAGCTAAATTTAGATTAAAGGAATTTAAATAAAATATTTTAACATTTCTAGTCTTGTAATAAAATTTGGCATACTTTGTGGTACAGGCTCATAGTTTTAGAGCGTATTTTACATCTGTTTGTTCTATCTGTTAAAGTTGTCTGACGGGACAAGCGGTGCAACCCTACCCGTTTGTATTGCAACGGGAAACGGGTCGCGACCCACTTCGTTGGGATCAATACTCGGTCATCGACTCCGCCTGCGCCTCGTACTCTCGCCTGTTCCTACCCTATAGAATAGGTAGGACCCCCGACCTTCTGGTGATACGATGCTAAAAATAGCTACGTTGGCGCAATGTCAGCACAGATAAATAAAGAATGACCTTTCGGTTGAAGCATCTTCCCAAATTGGGTCATGTTCCGACAGTTTACTTTTCAATATAACATTTTACGTGTAATCTGGTGAAAACTTGGATTATACCATATATTTGTAAATAAAAGAGCCGTGTTAAAAATTTAGCTTCATGCTCTAAGGTTAAGACACTCCGTTCCCCACTTTCCGGCGAATTCTGAAGCACTGCGTGTTGAGTGGCGGAACTCCACTTTGCCTGGACACCAGAGTAAAGAAATGAAAACATAAATTAAATTAAATATTTCATTTTATCGATTGGGGATCGAACCCACAACTAGTCTCGTTTACAGTCACAATTTGTACCCCTACGGTACGGCTGGCCTCAAATATATATATATTTAATTGTCTTTTAATTGCGCATTTAATAAATTATTATACGTAATAAAAATTACCGCAAACACACTGCATTAAAAGACAGATCATTTGATCGATAGCAAAGGTGGCTATACGATGAATTGATATAAATATTATGAACAATTTAATTACGTTGTAATTAATAATATTTTTTTATGTTATCACATTTTAGTAATACAATAACATACAATTGACATGAAAATGTTAGATTTGCTGCTATAATCGTTCATGAGAACAGATACCGTCAGACTAGACGAACGCCCACTACGAAAGACGTAAATGACACAGATAAAGTTCAGTCAGGACAAAACGGTTAACTGTGACGTCAAACATAAAACAGATTAAATAGAAGATAGGTGGATAAAATATTTTAACATACCTACACAAGTACGTGTTGTTGGCAGCTTAGTCTACATTTTTATAAGCAGCAGCATTAAATTATGATAAAAACAAAAAATAAATAAATTGGAAGTACAAAATCTATATTTCTTATAATTAAATTTAAACGTGTATGTTGATAATTTATTTAAATTTAGCAAAACTAAAGTTTTTCAATAAAACGGGACATTCAAATTTGATTGTCTTTTATTTATTTTAAAAAAAATGTCTGGAAATCAGTGTACTATAATAATAAGCGTTGACCTTAAGTATTTATTTATAGCTTTCGAAGGATCAATAAGAGGTTGGTTAAGGCGTTATAGCAAGCAAAATCATTAACGTGTCCTGACCGTGGCAAGTTACTCCCGACGTGAATCGTGACCTGGCTCAGTGACCCGAATGCAGACAAGTTTAGCTCGCTCAATTTCTAAATCCAAATTGCACATCTTGACATTTAAACACTGTAAATTTATTCATTTATTCTGGGAAAAGAGCACAATGCTTTTGACAACTATAGACCTAATCACGAAACAAAAGAATAGAAACACGTTTACATCAAGTACGTATGTCAATACTGTACAAATGCTGCCATACTATAATAATAATATATCATTGGCAAAAGCTATGGTCTATAAATCAAGTACAATATTTTTATTTATAGATTCTATTTATTTTGCCGTGATTTTCAAAAAGTTATGTTCTATGTCCCTAAAGCCATTTCATAGATAAAAAATACATTTATATCAAAAATCCAACCCATATTCTATTTTTACAACTTAGTAGCGTGGTTTATATATAGTAATAAAATTCTATATGTATAAAACGGCATATACCTATATTATAAGTTACACAAAAGAGTGGTTTATTACATCATAATGCGCAATAAAAAGAAGACCTATATAATAAAAATATTAATATTGCATGTTCAGAGTGTGACTGATAGGTAACATAACTCTAGAAAACAAATTACATCAAATCATAAATATTTAAGGTAAATTAAAATATAAAAATTATGAAGAATGCAAACAAAAGAGACAAAAGAGCAAATATTCCACAATATTTTTCTGATTAGCGTTCATTGCAACTTCCGGACGAAATAACTGAAATATCTAATCGAATTATATCTAATCTCTTTATCTTCTATAAAATTATGATAAATAAGTTTTTAATATACCTATTTAATAAATATACTTAGGTTAAGAGACAATGAAATTTGTACAAACATATAAAATTCTGTTTACTTATATTAAATTTAGATCTACAATAAAATAAACTTCACCTTTCCGTGTACTTGACATTTAAATAATAATCGACCTAGTATCTGCGAGACTTGTTCCCCCTCTCGATGAATATTTTTAATGTTGTATTTGATGTTTTAAATTCAGCCGTGAAACAAAAGTTAATATTCAGCAAATATTTAGAATTATCTATATATAATTAGAAAACATATCGATCTACATATGGAACGATATTCAAAAACACACAGTTAAATACAAATGATGCCTTACAAAGCTATGTCACATCGTTAGAGAATCTTTCATATTCCGCTTACGTAGGCATTCATTGACAGCATCAATGCTAGGGAGCTCATCAATCATGCCTGGTGTGTCGTGAAGAAAAGACGTAGTGAGAGCGTCGCCCTTAGGTTCGAAAACCCGCCATTCGGGAACTGCGTACAACGACCCTAGAGCCCTTGCGGACTGCGGTATAAACCGGTGTACATAACCAGTCGACTGGCCCTCCCTCTTCTAATAGGCGGCACAGAGACGCGACGGGAGGGATACGTATGTGAGTATTTCTTACTAAAACTACAGGTTCGGTGAATCACAAGAGTCTTCATTAATTTATTTACTAATTTAAATAATATACAAATCGATAAGTTATCCCTAATAAAATATAGTGCTGAGTAAATCTAATGAGTATACTTTATTTTTCACTTTTAAAGTCTTCTTGTGACAATTTTATCAAGTACGAATATACCTACTTGATAAAATTATGATAAATATAGGAATGATTGTAATAAATTGTGATATTTTTACAGAATTTATCGAATTACTATAAAAAAAAATATTCGAGCTAGTGTAATTTATAACTACATATTTGAAAAAAGATACTTTTGGAGCGTGAATTACTTTTATACAAATGTTTTTAATAAGAATACAGATCTCAATATGTCATTCACATAGCTTTTTCTAGAGCTATGTTAGTTGTTTCTATGCCAACGCGATATTTCAGTACTGATGATGCCACAATATTCGCCAAGCCCGATTAGGCTGACTTCTAACATGATAAAAGCAAAATGACTCGCTGAGCCATTACATCTATTAATAATAATACACAACATAACGATTTCCTTATGTTGTTGTACAAGTTTACATAGTTTTAAAGGTAATAGCGTGAAATCTAGAAATCTTACTAACGGCGCAGCATCGACGTACGCGCCGGGTCAATACGCTTGCCAAGGTCGGGTCAACGTTCTTCACCCTAATCTGTCAGTATTATATTTTTGTTTTAAACATAACTGCCTTAAGAAAATAATTAAATTGCTTATTTTTTTAACTTTACAGTAATTATCAGCGCAGCTTGGAGATATCTTCAATTCTAAGGAGGTGCTATTATAATGCAATAACGACATTACGTAACTTATTTACCGCGCCTTGCTTAGCAAATTACGTATGAGGTGCAGTAAAGGTATGCCTGATAGTTCAGTTTGACGTCAATACTACTTCATTATAAATTGAATAATCTCATTTCTAGAATAATATCACAGTACACTATAGTCAAAATTTAAATTACTTGATACAGTAAACTAACTCTTAATTCAGTCCTAAATTTTATAATTCTCTTGCTGTGAATGTATCTATAAAACAGCATTTCAATATTATAAGAATAATGACATCAAGAGATGAGACACAGATGATGGTGACAACCAACCAGAAAACCAATAAGGTCAAGGAAAAGAAAGGAGATCAAAATTTACTTTTGAAGGCGCTCTTCCAGTTACCCAAACATATTAATCAATATTTAAATGAAATACATATGTGACATAGACTTCATGTGAATTTCCTGAGAAGACTGTGTGTGATCCTTAATTTTTTGTAAAAATTAAGAAAATAAATAACACTAACATATTATATGTAATAGGAAGAAGTCTGTATGTAATACTTTTTATAATATAAAAAAATATTATAAAAAGTATTACATACAGACTTCTATGTTAAATGATTTTATATAGAAAACACAATGGATTATGACATGTATTTAAAATAGTAAATGCTGACATATTGTATTGACAAAGTTTGGTTTTTTTTACAAACACATCTGTTCTAGAAAAACCAAAATGTGACAACAAAAATATGCCATAAGCAATAAAAAAACAAGGAAAGTAAACCTTTTTGTTGTAGGTTACAATACAATTTTAAAGCAATAGCATCAAAGATGGGGTAATAAAAATATTTTTGAAATTGTCAGTGAGTATTAAGAGTATATTTATGTATAAAGTATTATTATATTCTTTAATAAAAACTTGTATATATAATTATAATCTCACAAGTAAAAAAATGTTTATATTTAAAATTGTAATACTACATACTATTTACTTAATATTTTTATTACATATACTAAAGCTCTATAAAGGTTAGTATGACTTGGTAAAAAATATAAATTTCATGAGGGTATTTAGTAATTACACAGGGATATAATAATAGTCAGGTTATGTGTCTAATAATTTAAAATACACTATTACTAAACTACAGCTGTTGTTTCTTCAGTGTTTCAATAAGAATTTTCAAAAATTTGTAAAAATAAAGTATAATTTAATATTGAAAACACGTATTCATAAATAATTTTTTGTGGCTTATCTTATATACTTATATTAGTAATGAGATTAATGTAATTTCGAAATTTGTCTTATGAGCAGTTTATACTTAATTGTGAATTTTGACGAACACCGTTAAAAACCGTGCATAGAATAATGTGTATTATTAATATAATAAATAGATATCTTTGTAAAACTCCACCTTCGTTAACATTTAAAGAAAAAATATAATTATACCACGACGCCTATACTATGACGTCCTTAGTCAGGGATGACGTGACCTCCATAAATGTGTTACATGAATATAAAATGAAATTTTCTCTCATCTTTTTTTTATATCACTTACCTCCACAGCCATACACATTGAATAAAACTTGAACGGATTCAGCCGTGAACAGCTAATAAATTCACCACACACGCGGAAAACGTGTGCACTGCACAGAAAAAATTGTGATACTGATATTCGATGTTGCCAATGAAGAAACTGTGGAGAGTTGCTAGTAGTTGAAATTAATTCCATACCATTTCCTTCCATTATCTACCATTATTAATGGTTTATGTGTAAAAACGTAATTATTTACGCCTAAGTTCTCAAATACTACAAATAAAAATATTATGGAATATCATTAAATTTAAATTTTTATATCTTAATTATTTTGTTAAATAATAGTAAAAAGATTGTTGTAAGATTGAAATGTTAGGAAGACACGAGTTTTATCAAAGTTCATCTAAAAATCATAACATTTTATATATTATTTTGACATGGAATAATCAAATAATGAATATAGCCTAAATCATTGTGGATCCATCAAACAAATTAACATGAAACAGATAAAGAAATATGACTGTCCAATGTAAAATTATATTAATAAAATCAAATCAAATGTATCAGCTTCCGATGCCTACTCGAGTAAATGAAATGTTCATTTAAATCTATTTTTGCATTTCTTCTCAACACGCAATGACTCGTTTTCGGCGGAAAGTGGCAAACGAAGTGTCTAACACAGGGTTCCATCTGCATCCAGCTACTCTGCTGTGTGCGGGATACAGCGTGAAGCAGATTAGATTTTTTTTATAATTTATCTTTTATTTTAAATAAAAAAAAAGCTTACAACAATTATAAATGATTTATTTATTAATCATTGCTCGTTATTTTTTACAAGCATTGTTATAGAAACATATTATCATTGAAGCCAGGGGGTGGAAAGTGATCAGCATCTGGAGGTGGAGGGCGACGACCTGGAAAAGGACCTACACCAGGTGGACCAAATGGATCGAAACGAGCTCCGGGTGGCACTGCTCCTCTGTAATAGTTGTAAAGTATTGTAACAGATTTTATTTCTTACTCAATTTCAATCTATTTATTTATCTACGCAAGTAAATCTGGCATTGAGTGAAGATATCTCTTTCAAAATTTCGCTCGAACAAACTTAAAAACATTACAAATTAAACAAAAGCTTAAGTAAAAACAAAATTTAAGTTTTTCAATATTCTCCAAACCTTGGTAATCCCCCTGGTATTCCCAATCCAGGGTTTTCAATATCTCTACCAGGTTGGAATGGGTTAAACAGCATACCACCTCCAGGTGGTGCGAATGGGTCTAAATCTGAACGACCAATATTTCGAAGATTTGGAGGAGGCTGTTCCCTGTAAATTTTTTAAAACAAATCCTATTTTTATAATTAAAATAACTAAAATTTTTATTTTCATGGCATAGGCATGCAATATGCAAATAATATATGGACTTTGTTCCTTATGTATATATGCTTTATAATGCAATATTTAGAAATTTAACTGTGCATGGGCTAAAAATAAAGCTAGACAAGCTTAAAAGAATTGTTTTTTGTTCAATGAATTATTTTTACTCAAAATAAATTATGAAAAATAATATTTTATTGTTTCTTCAATTTGGAAACCACTATTGGTATGTTTTGTAGCGCTCGGTGTCAAAGGCGGAAAAAATTCTATACTATTAATGTGTCCGTCTGATAGGTGGCCGAGTGCTAAAAGCGCTGACAACAAGAGAGATCGGGTGAACGGCGTTGGTAGGAAAGGATTTCTTCTTTTCCCACACATTATTGTGAAATAATTAAGTATAAGTTAGGTTAGATTAATTTTGGTTTAGACAGATTATTTTCTTCTAACATCGAAGGCAGAAACAGAAGGCATCTTAAATATATTTTAGATTTAATTTGTATTTCATTTTAAAATTTTATTAAAATAAATTTTTTTATAAGATCATATTTTCTTAATCCTCCAACTACAGCCCTTGTAAATGATATTATAAAAATACATCCAACTATGAAAGAATAATAAATACAAACCATAAATTACGATTCTCAGGCACAACTTCAGGCCGCGGTCTTGAAATTCTCAGTCCTTCATCACTTTCATTGGTATTAGCTAGGAACACATTCATTTCATAGATTATTTATCTTGTATAGAAATAGAAGTATTGTAACTCAGTAGGAAACGCTGACTGATAATATTTTAAAATTATTATAATTTCCGCCAGCACCACACATCAATTTCTCGAAGTGAATTTGAGTGGCGGAACACCACGCTTAGCTTTATTACCTAAGCAAAGAAACGAAAATATTAAATAATTAATACCTCTAGTGGGAATCAAAGCCAGAGTCACAGCCAGTGTGCCAAGACAGCCTCAGGGCTTATTTCTCATGTTTCTACTTACACCTATGTTGAGTTTGGGTTTCGGCAGAACTTGTGGGTTTGTCAGTAACAGAATCTATTAAGTCCCTCTTGACATGGTACATAAAATCTTTATAGTTTGGTAACATTTTTTCAATAGACCCATTTGTTTCACAAACTGTATCTTCAATGTTTACTGCGATATTGGATACTGCCAAATCTTCAGACCTCTGCAAAAATATTGTTATTAGATTAGTCTTACTATTTTAAGTCTAATTATGTAAATTAAATGTATTCTATACTTATATTTTTTTTTTTATTGCTATGTTTGTTTAAAATTCACCATAAGATTCACTATCAGGGTTCCATCAGATGTAACACCATGCAATATATACAATTTTTCCTCTAATACATATCGTAAAGTATATTTTTCACTTTCATTCCAACCTGAAGGCAATAATTCACTTCTTGATTCATTTCCAGAAAATATTCTCTGAAATAAGAAAATGAGTTATCTTTAAAAATAAATACATTTCTGATGATATATATGTCTGTCTGTACATAGAAGAGATATGAGAAAAACTTTTTATTGGGGGTATTTATTAATTTAATAGAATGCAAAACAATGTCTTTTTTATCTGTTTGTTTGAACATACTTATCTCAGAAACATCTTAACCAGGTGAAATGCAGTTTCAGCAAAATATTTTGGCTATTTTCATTTATTTTTTTCCTTTAACATTTAGTGTTAATTTTATTTAAAATGGTCCATATATAAAAAAAATATGTTAATATGAAGTACTTTTTTCAACTAAATTACTGTAAAATAACTAATTTATTAAAAGTTGAGCTTGAGTTTCCAATGTATAAACATTTTCCAATTTTCAAATTTGTTTCTAATGATAATGTTATTGAACACAAAAGTAGGGGTTAAAACCATCATATTTACAGTCAGACATTGTACCATTGCAAAGGACACTGCAAACAACAATGTGGCTGCTCTGGGAAAAGACAAAGTGGACACCAAAGGAAAAGATGGGTCGACAAAATCATTAAAATGGTATGGCTGGCATTTGGATTACCAGAGCTCAAAATACACCAACATGGAGAAAGATGGAGAAGACTTTTTACCCTAGAGGGGTATTACAGTAAACAATAAATAAACAACACTATAATATATACACCTACTTACTGTAGAAATGAATAAAGCTAAATAAATAAATTGTATGCATTGTAAATTGTAATGGCCATCAATCGGTACTGTACATATTAAATTAATAATGTATGATTTTATATAAGATGTGTTGGTAAGAAATTATAAATCATTGTGCTAATTTAATTTATATAACTAGATTCATCAACCTTTTCCAAAATATGGATGTGTAATACACTAAGAAGCTTAAATTAAGCATTTAAATAGATGATTAATATTTGCACTATAAAAATAGATTAAAAGTATAAATATAGTTTATGTTATTCATAATAATACCTCATCTCCCACTCCGATGTTCCGGAAACCGCGTTTTGTTAAATTCCAATGAATAAACGATATAATAACATCAGATTTTTGCTTGATATCCTTTTCTACAGTTTTAAAAGTCAGGTCCCATCCAAATAAGGGATCTGTAGCCATATTTACAAATGTGCAAGTTGGTTTCACCCTCTGCAATATTAAAATAATTACTTAACTTAATTTTTGTTTTTAATTTTCCAGTTGGTAGATTGTAACTACACTACTGAATAAATTTTTAAATTTATATTAAATAACATTAACAGAATAATGGGAGTACCTAATATTAACAACTTGCGTATAATTTAATGAATGAAAAATGATTGGTTATTCAATAAATATTTACATGGAAAAGTACAACTACAAATAACGCTTGTCATATGCCATGACATATGTCAAATCATACAGCAGACAAATGGCAATTAAATAACTGTCAAATCTCTAGTCCTGTCATATCCATATCCAAAAAAACTTTGCCCGGCTTCTAGACTTGATAAAAAACCAAAAATAAAGAATTAAATCGTATACCTTGTTATACGATTTAAGTAGCCTTGGCTACTTATGATAAATATTAAATGAAGTTCATAATGAAAGATTCATGTCAGGTTTTATTTTTAAAAAAAGTTCCATCTTGTATGAAGTATTAAAATTTCGAATGTTACGAAAAGTTGATCAATTGCAAGATTTTTTTTTATTTGTGTATTATTGTCGAACAAGTAGATTAAATATTTTTTTTATATCAAAATATTGTTATTTATGTAGATGTAGCTAAAAATTTTATAATCTTCAAATTCTTTATTTATTTAAGAACAAATTTATATTATATAAATGTTACTGATTCTTTTGGTAACACTTGAAGAGTCAAGCACTATGGTCTTGTAAAAACAATATGGCGGGCAGTGTCATCTCAGGATCGTCGTGAATATAACGTGAAATAATGAATTTTGTTGTTTTAGAATATGGGTGAATATGTGCAATAATCTATTAGACCTCATAGTGAAAAGTGTTGTGTTTTAAATATATTTGTGTAATTTGATTGTGAATATGGCCTCGGATAAGATTAAGGTAGCTGTTCGGGTTCGTCCTTTTAACAGGCGAGGTAAGCTGGTTTCATACTGGTAATAAATAAAGAAATTTGCAATCTCACAGGTGACTACGTATGCTTGATTTTATCTGCTTACTGAACGGGTTTCTGATAAAAATGATTATTCAGTA
This sequence comes from Heliconius congener, assembly GCA_018230605.1. NCBI lineage: Eukaryota > Metazoa > Arthropoda > Insecta > Lepidoptera > Nymphalidae > Heliconius > Heliconius congener. The sequence goes on from DWAO01000348.1 coordinate 11,256, forward strand.
AAGGTACTCATGACAATATAAATAATTCGATAATCTTTATAAAATCAATATAACATATTATTACTTAAAAAAAAAACATAATGCCAATAACAGGAAAAAAAACATAGTCAAGTTATTGTAAATGAAACTATTTTAACCGGATTAATCGCGTATATTTTGTATTTTATAAATTTTTGGGGAACCCGACGTTTCGAACACATAGTCAAGTTATTTTTTTTGTTCTTAAAACACAAATATCGAAAATGTTAAAGGTACACAGAAAACGAAAATAAAATTATGATTAAGACAACAAATATAGATACTCTAAATAACTAATCATATCTTAATTTATTAGTCTTATATATATATATATATATATATATATATATATATATATATATATGTTATAAATTGAGCGATCTTAATTTACATACAACTAGAGTAATTATGACATTCAATAGACTGACCAAATTAATTCTCTACACTAAGTTAATTTAACAAACAGGTGGTATTGTAAGAAAAAAATATCTAGGTTATTATCACATTTCCTTTATAGCATGGTGACATAGTAATGTTTTAATTGTTAATAAGGTGTACATATTTTGTCCTGCAGGTGTGATAGTTTTTTACTGTTAATTGTATTTTTATCAAACCTACCATATTTCAATATTAAATGGAGTTGTATAACTTGAAATATATTACTTAAAATGTGACATATAATAAGAAATAAATATATTTTTACACAAAATATAACACTATTATATATATATTAATTATTAATATAATTTAACAAAAATAAATAATAAATCTATTGGTTTGATTATATTACAACCTTTAAAAACAACCATAATAAGAAATTAGTAGGTATATTTTTTATAATGTATATAAAAGTTAAGTTAAAATATTTTTATTATAATATTGCACTTATCAGACTTTATCAGTCATATTATGATAAGGAACATAAATGTGTACCATATGTTAATTTCCACTGAAATCATACTTTCTTGTTCACTGAAATCATAATGTCTAATTTATTATGTGAATTTGTTTGCTCAAATTATAATCTATCCATTTTTAGAGAATTTGTTCAACATTATGAAAATGTTATTTATTTTACAGATTTTTTTTATATCATATTAAAATTTGAGGTGCAGAGGCACAAGAGAGTAAGAGACTCAATGTGGCATGGATTCAATTCCTACTCATGAAAATGAAATATTTAATATTTTCATTTCCTCACGCTAGTCTATAGTCTGTAGAGATATCATAATGACATCTCTACAGACTACAGTGTGTTGATAAGTGATATTAACCTCAAACTTAGTTTACATTGTAACAATTCATCTCTCATTATCGTAATAAGTCTTACATTGCTCCTTTTAATTATAAGGCAGTACACATAAGAGTGAGAGGTATAACGGCAAAATCTTTCTATAGTTTTCTTAAGACTCAATATAAATTGAGTAAATTCTAGAAATCATCTGTGATAAATGAGTTCTATATAAATAGAACTCATTTATCACAGATGATTTCTAGAATTTACTTTAAGGGTGGCTGGCACTAGTAGATTCATTTCTATATTGGTTAGGTAGAGAGACAAACTGACAGTGGGTGGAGGCGAGCATTATTGCACATTTTAAAGGGACCTTTTAAGTCTATACTTAAGTTATAATCCCAAGCACTATTCCAAGTTCCTGTTGCAGTCAATGCAATGAGTATGGTGAACCCTTGCATTGCTAAGAAAAAACTTCTTTACATGTAGTTACATAAAAAATAGATCTAAACGTAATAAAGGAGAAGCGTTCCGTTATGCATTTGCCGAAGTCAGTACAATAGCCTGACATCAAACCGGATTCTTCGAATCGCGGACGCACACCGACCTGGCGTTGACTCACTTCGCGATGTTTTACTCGTTTGCTTGTTTGTTTGCGAAGCAGTGTAAAAATAATGCATTATCAATCTCTTGTCATTTACTCATTTAATATTATTATTATTCATAATAATTATATTCTTCATAGATTACAAATATATAAAATTAATAAATTGTTTTGTATGATATTAATATATATATCGATGTTAAGAATTTAAGTACTTATATTAATAATATAGAAGTTTCTAACTCACGGAAATATTCTTTATACTCGTAACTTACATCATCGATGTTGTCGGGGTTTGGCGAGTTCGTGTTAATAACATAATGACATACACATGTCGCGCTCAGTGAGAACTGGTTTTTTCACTCATTATGCCTTCTACGTCTTGGAGATATATGTATTAATGTTACACATATTTATTTTTAGTTTATAGTTTCTATATATATTTTTTTTACTGAGGAGTTAATATTATTTACCCATTATATGAATTTTTTTTTTGTTTCAGAACTTGAATTAGGGACACAATGTGTGGTCGAAATGGAAGGACAACAGACCGTCCTCCAATATCCTCAGTCGACCCATGATAAAGAAAGGTATGTTTAAACTAAAATCATCCTCTATAAATAAGATATATTTTCATGCCATATTATGTCATATTACCTACATACAATACGTCAGTCGATATCATTCTTTGAACGTACACCTCTAAAATGATAAATCAATGTGTTTTGTCGCTGTATTGCTCAGTAATTTAACTACATTGATATTTTGTAACGTAACACCTACTACTCATTACCGTTAAAAGGAAATCTTTATAAACGTGTACAGTAAATTATATCGTCACGGTCACAAAACAAGGAGACTTTGGAAAATAACTTTCTCTTTATATAATTATGTACTCTTAAACAAACAATTTGTTTAATTCTAAAAATTGATAAACATAAAAAATACAATTTAAAAAGTTTATATAACTGTAAGTTTGTAGAGACACAATACTGTCATTAGTATTTTAGTTATTTAAAAATAAACAAATTGAAAGGTTTTACCTGCATGATTCAATTCATTAATAAATTTTAAAAAAAGAATATTTATAATTAAAATTGTTAATGGTTCTTGTAATCTTGAAACCAGACCGCAGATTCATCGTTAACTATTGGATTAGAAATCGCAAGTCGTTGAACTTAGTTTTTATGGATACTTGCTATCTAGAATAACTTTAATTTTACCTTTATAACTTTGACAAAGCTCATTATAAACGCCTTTTACTATCGAAAGGCCTATTTTCAAACACTGCATAAGGAAAATTTTACTATACATACTCGTTTAGCTTAGATAAAATAAAAAATGTTTAGAGGTATAAGTCATTGGTTACAAGTTTACTCATTGTGTAGAGCAAAAAATTATTTATTTATCTGTGATTACTCAGCTCGTGATCCATTACGGACCTGACCTCATTATATCCTTGCCCTAGATAAAGTGTTCAATGAATAAAATGTAGGAAGAAGAGGCGTTTAAACAAGGCTACGAATGCCTTTTCCGAACATTGATTAGTTCCACAATTATAACGCATAAAAATGCTATATTATATATTAAAGTTATGTAAAACTTAACGTTTAGTAAAGGTAGGCAGAGAGGTTCATTCACTAGGGAATTAAGTCTTAAAACATTTTTGTCAGCTCTCGCTCTTAAAATTAAAGATACGTATTTTCACTTGAATATTGTATAACGAAAAAAAGACAGTCAAGTGCGACTTGGACTCGTCTATTAAGGCCTCTGTACCAATTTTAGGATTGTAGGTCAACATTTGTAAGGAATGAAGTACAAATATAAATTTGTAATGATTTTTATATGAATGTCTTCGATTTTTTTTTCTTTATTTATATTATAAGTTCTCACTTCATAGAAATTTCATAACTATAGGCAACCACGGGAAGTACGCTATAGATTTTGATTACGCTGTGAATTTCATACAAAATGCAGTAAAATCGCATTGCATAAATGCTCCTATCTTTTAATTGTGTAGACAAGCTTAATTTTTTCTGCGCTTCATGGCACAGTTGACTTGAATATTTGGTATACTTCCACGTGATCTCGAGTTAAATGATTGTGACAGACAGATAACAAAGTGATCTTATAAGGCTTCCGTTTTTACCTTTTTTAGGTACGGAACCATAAAATGAAAGAAGTAGAATTTTAGAATATAAATTTTGACATTTAATACAAACTAACACCCTCAGTGCTTGTGGCTCTAACTACAAAAGGTATTATCATATTACCTTTCTTGAAACCTTTTTACGTTTAATTTAAACTCGTCGACAAAGGCAGGTAGAGACTACAACAGTTCTTCAGCTGCTCATGTCCAAAGCGAATATTTTTATGTTAAGCATGTTTCATCTAATAATACTATTATGATTTTTTTCCCCGTAAACTTACTAATTTTACAGGCTTAGAAATTGATCATTTAAACATCGTAATCATCATCGTAATGATTTGTAAATTATACTAAAGATAGTGCAATAGCTTTTTAACATTATTAGTATTCAAAAATATTTTAAGGTCAACGAAATCGGATTCTTAATAAAATTGAGTGTTCAAAATTATTCAGATAGCCGAAACGCTCTGATTAGCGCTTTGCCTCGGCAATTTACGCAAGCGACGCGTGCGAAGTGCGCATGCGCATCCGTAACGAGGTACCCAGCTATTGTTTACTAAACATAAAAATGATTTATTGTCATAGAGATAAAAAATATATGTCGTAAAAATTAAATTTCTATTAGATAGAGTTCCTGCTAATGTAATGTAAAATACATATAAAGACTTTGCTTGCAAAAGTTATGTAAATATGTACATATATACCAATGGATTTCTTACAATGCGTGTTGTAAGGTGTTCATGTATTCGTCACAGCAGAGAATGCGTAAAGTATAATCTATACGACGTTACGTAAACCTGTTGTAGTGTTATATATACAATATTCACTTAATCTGAAACTATACTTACGATAGGTTTTTGTTTTTTTATATAATCACTAAAACATAAATAACTAAGAATCTAAAAAGATCTAATTAAAAAAGAATGCCCTAATAACATCTGTTCTCATGGATTATACTTTATGTAAACTTATATAGAAGAAAACAGCGTTCACAAAACGTGCAATTAACATAATGCGGAGACAACTTGTATCCTAATGTAATAATTCCCGTAATGCATTACGGAATCATTGTTTTATATTGTTAGTTCCAGTTAACGATGACGTTAAAGTTTATTGAAAGAGATCTGCGTGTCATTATTATTTATTTATAAATATAGAATCTTTTGTATTTTTTCACAATTATTTCTATTTATTTTTAAGTTAAAATATATTTTTTCATGTTAATTTAATATGTATTTGTATATACGTTTAAGTTCTAAAATAATAATGCAAAACCTAGCTATAAATACATAAAGCTTTACCAGGCACCTTTAAGAAGCAATTTCTGAAACTTTAATTTTTTGATTATATATTCTCTTGGCTTAGAGGAAATGGGTTTGTTTTAAATGTAAGATAACCTGCGGTTTTATTGCGGAGCTGGAGCGGAGTTTGCTCACTGAATATTCCGTTTTCCGCCGCTACGCCCGCGCCGCCGCCGCGGCGTTCTGCCAGGCTGCGGTGTCGCGTAATAAATTACTTTTCTTGCCTTGCCTGTGCGGCAAGGGAAACGCCTGTCTGTTATGTTTTTTCTTTATAAAATGCACGAACTAAATTTTATTTTAAAATGTATACCTTAGGTAAACGTTTTTAACACGAATTATACAGCGTTTTTTTATGCAGGAATTATTTTATAATAAGTAATATCTATACTATATTCAATTCAAAATACCTACAATGAAAAATATATCGACATAAACTTTGAGCTACTCGAATTAAAAAATATTTTTTTTGTATTTTTATGCTGTATATCCTGTTGCTTTACATAGCAGAGAAGGAAGAGGTAACCTAGGAATCTAATGTTAATATACCCTGTTCTCTTAATGGAGACACAATTCTGTTGCCCACTTTCAGCTGAATTCTCGAGGCATTGCGTGTTGAATAACGAAACTCAACGCTGCGCTTTGTTTCGTTACCAGATCGAATAAATAAAAATATTAATTATTTCTTTCTCCCGAATATCAACGGAACCCACAACCGTCGCGCTTACAAATAAAAAGAAGAAAGTAAAATTAAAGCCATATTGATTACTCGCGAAAACAATTAAATGTTATTAGATAGGAAATTTTAAATTATTATAATAATATTTAAGACATACATTTACCTTATTACTTATGAAACCTTACCTTATTACTTATGAAACGGAAACGAATTTGCCTCGGCTGTGGTGCTCTGCTCTCCTAGTTAATAAAATTAATGATTAAAACTTCTAAGTGTTGTCGCGTGTCGTCGTGCCATGCTATGTCGTGTCTTATTGATTGACCCAAATGTGCCTTTGCTTTTTTTTTTATCGATTTACACTGCTATCGGTGTTTTAGTTACAAAATAACCAAATGTAACAATAGTAAAAGATTTTGATACACTTGTTTGTTATTTTTCTGCAATCTTTGGATGTTATGCAAATATGCAACAAATCCGTTTTGAAATGCTGAAGTTATAAAACATTATTTATCTAATTAAAATTTTTAAACAAACTTTGTCTAGAATATTAAGTTCAACAAAAGGATTGCATTCTTAAAATATTTATTTTATAGATTCTATATATGATCTGTGTAATAAAAAGGATACTATGTATGTTTAAAAGTTTTGAAAATTCTATATATGTCTAAACATATAGGTACTATATTTTGTAATGCTGCTTCCTAATGACATTCTGATTACGAAGTGCTCGCGGAGAGTTAGTTTTAAATTTAACGAATTGTGAAGATTACTGCACACAATTTAACTTAAGGCATCAATTCCCATTATAACAGAAACTCTTTAATATTCATGTAATATTAAATTACTTTATGAGCTAAAAGTTAAACTTATTATTCAATAATACAGCACCTCTTTATTTTTAGGGTTCCGTACCCAAAGGGTAAAACAAGACCCTATTACTAAGACTTCGCTGTCTGTGTTTTCGTCTGTCACCAGGCCGTTTTTCATGAACAGTGAATTATAAACAATTGAAATACTCACATATGATGTATGTTTGTTACCGCTATAAGGAGACTCCCACACAATAAATTAAATTTTATAGATGGTACGGAACCTTTAATAAGTAAGCAAGTTGGACAAGAATTATACTGACTTTATTTACTGCTCTGTATAGATAAAAGATATCATACGTAAATACAATTAAAAGTAAGATTGCATAGATGTTACACATCTTAATATTGCGTTACAAAGGAAATATTTTAGCGTTAGTCGATTCACGTTTCATTGCACCTAAAAGTCCCTTTGTATCCCGCTCCCGTTCCGGATATAAACTAAATTATACCATTTCTGAGGGTTGGAATGAAAGCCGCAATAAACCAAGCTACATAGAAAATGATTGCATCCTGTTTCTTTTCTACTGTTTTTAAATATTTTTTGTTATTTATAATAACTTTATTATTATAAAGTTATTATAAATAACAAAAAAAATATGATTTTATTTCTATCTCTCTAAGATAAAAAAAACATAACATATTGACTATATCATCCGTCTTTCCTTTACTTGCTTCCGTACTGGTAATTTAATCTTCAATATTGGGAATATTTTGCCGAGTTAGAATAATATATGCAAAAATTGACAACACATTCCCAACGATAAAAAATAAATAAATGGAAATAATGATTGTTAAATCACGCCGTATTGCACACAATATAATTAGCGTCAACTATGTGAAACACCATCAACAACATGACTGACATAGCTTCAGTATGTCTCAGGGATAAACGACTGACACAATGACGCAAGTGTCAACCTATCAGCAGTTAACTTATTTACGGTATTTATTGATATTGTATCGTTTATTAATCGGAGACTTTAATATAGATTTTTAAACATTATTGTTCAACTGCTGTTATTGTACTCTTCTAAACGTGGGCGTGCAGTACAGTTCGACAGCTCAAACTGCACCTTTAATATAACGGTACGGCGTGGGATATAGATCGTAACCAACTTGAAGTTAATTGTTTTATAAGTGGTTTACTTCTTGACATGTTATTATTTAAACACAGTTAAAATTGTAGCCTACCTTTTTCCCATTATTTTATATTAAATGTTACAAGATTTACCATCCACTACAATACAAAAATTTAATACTAGATTCTGTTTATATTGCAGTACTTTAAAGTAATTGTGTCCGCATTACTTAGACACCATGGAATACTTTTGATGAAATCTTAGTAATATTTTGTTATTTTACATTAAAGTCTTTTTTTAAAGACTTGTATACAATTATAATAGCAATGTTGACAAGCTTTAAATATAGATTATGTTACCAGTGTCTAACAAATGTTACCGTGGAGTATGTATGTACTTGCGATAGTTATTGCATCAAATCTCACTCGAGTCGCATTGTGTGCCTAGACAAAGTGCGTCGTTCCGCTTTTGTAACACAGAAAATGTCCTTTAATTGCATTAATTAATAATAAGCTAATTTTTCACTAACCTACATCTGTAGTACTATACGTTTAATTTAATTTAATTTAAAATCATATTAAAAGAACATAACACAACACAACAACAACAAGTTTCGGAGTGCTGAATCACAAACCATTAGTTAGATATGGCAGTATTAAAAGTTAATATACTAACTACTAATAAAAGGTAAAAAGTTCAAGGAAGAGATAGTTTCTTCTTAGTTTGGATAGCATTAAGTTTATGAATATTTATTAATCTTAAACTGATTTATTTAATCTTTGTTAAGTAGATACAAAGTCCGTATAGTGTAATAACTTATTTTACATCATAGTAAGTTACCTTCTTACGTATACCACTAGTATATATACTAGTAAGGGTCAAAGTTATTTCTACATCTTTAAAAGGCACAAAATATGTATCATATTTTTGCCTTCTTTTAAAGATGTTCCCAAGTTTTACTTTGTATAGTCTAAACAATATTTTATGAATATTTGTGGTTTGGAAACCATTTCTAGAGTTAATTAATTAATTATATTTAAGAGACAAGATATACGATAGCACATTTATACAACGCCATGTCGAGACGATAATGTCAAGTAGACCGGTGACTAATAACTTGAATGTTTCCATAGATATTGTAGAAATAACAATTTTCCTAAACATCATTTACTTTTTAATACTTTTTATGACATTGTTATAATTTTTTTTATAAAAGTGTCATTTATTGAAGTTAAAGAAACGGTAATACAATTTTTATAAACATGAGGTTATTATGTGGTATTTTGTATCCCTAGAATAATCATTTGGTATTAATAAATTTAAAAGAGGATATCTTTTTTTATGTATACGTAATTATTACATTGATAAGTGATTTTATGATCCATATTTTATGATTCAAATAAAAATTGCCTTAGGGATAACAGCGTATTTTTTTTTAGTACAAATAAGGGCAAGAAGATTTTTCGAATTTTTTCGAATTTTTTAATAGTAACATTGTTAAACTATGAATATTGAAAAATGATTGGACACTAAAATGTCTAATCATAAATACACTTAAAACTTTATTTAAAAATGTCTGATGGCAAATAATATGGTCAGATAAGAGATATCAGTTAGGTCAGCCCCGATCGATAAGATTGCAGGTGACGTTATAACGATATAGTTTTACATTAATGCATTTAAAATTCTTATTCGTGTATTTTTTTTATCTAATATTTATACAATGTTATTACTTTAAATATGTATATTTGATCGTAGATATGACCGTAATTCGTGCACTAAGAGATTTATGCTGCTTAAATGTTCTACTTCGGAAAAGCGAAAGTAAAAATGTCAAAATGTTGATATTTTTTTGTTGTATATTTTACAAGAGGTTCTTTAAAATAATTAAAACACGTTTCACTTTTTCATTGTGCATAATATAGAAATAAAATATTTTGCAAGAATTGCCGTGTCGAACATGTACGTGATGTGTTTTGTTTTAATTTATTTAAATGAAAATGTTACTTTTTAATATTCATCTGAAGTGTAATCCTCTTTCATTTAGAAGTTTAAATTACGTAGAGGAGTTTCACTGTTTGACTCGGTTTGAAAATTCAAAGCGAAATGAAAGTATGGTGTTCTTGATTAACAGATAGCTTAGGGCTTTCATTACTAATAGTTGAAGACGGTGCTTCATGTAATATGGGTTTCTTCTCAAAATGGTAATGCGAGGACACTGCCGCTCTTATCACAAAGGTGTTGTTATTTAGGGTTGTTCCAACAGTATGTTACGTGCAGATAACTTGGTGTAAAGTTTTAATTTGTTATATTTTGTCAAGAAAGTACGATGCTGCATATCTTTCTTTGAGTATGTATGTTTTGTTAATATAACATTTTGTTTAATATAGAAGGTGTTGTACTATAAATTAAAGATTTGTAATCATAATTGTTTCACTAAATTTATGTTATAAAACATGATGTATTTAGTTAGATATTAATAATATCTTATTAAATACATCTGCATATTCCTATATATAGAGATGATATATTTAATTGTTCGTAAATTTTACAGGTATAAAAAACGACGATTTACTCATTTAATCTGTTACGCAGAATGTTGGTGTTAAATAGGATTTGTGTTGAGGCGATATCCGGTTCGTATTATGACGTCCATAAAAGCTCGACTCAAGTAAAATGTACGGCGGTCAGTGGTAGCCCTGGCGGATGTGTGCTCATCAACTTGAGTGCTCAGCTTCGGTCCTGTCTCCGTATTACAGGTTGTGTGACGCTGTTCGCTTTTACGACTGCTCCCGAATCTTATCTTATGACGAACGTTTTTGAGATTGAACTTCTCATTTCATCTTTACGTACGTCTTTTTTTATGTAATTCTTTATTTTCCTTCCTATTTTATTTTTTCTGTAAATAATATTTTATTTTGTTAAATTGTAAGAAAAGAAATATTATATAAGACGGACAGTGATTCGCAAGCGTGCTATACTACTTAGAGAAAGCTTATTATTTTTTTTATTTTATGCATAAATATGTGTATTGCTAAGTAATAAACACGACGTAAGGTGTGATTCTGATTGTAAAGATTTGTCAAAAACTGCATGATATAACTAATCTAAAAATATAAAATCACCAAACATGAATAATTTATCAACACATTATGAATTGCGGTATCCGCAGGAAGTATCATGTTCAAAATTTGAAATCTATGTTAATAATATGATGTAAGATAGGACTTAAATATTGTAAGTAATAATACTTTGAGGCCATTCGTGCCGCAGGAGCACAAGTGTGTTACTGTAAACGTGAAATGTTTTATTTCCACTCGTGGAATCACAACAACCGACTACAAGCACGTGGTGGAAAACGGAGAGCGGAGTGACTTAAGACTAGGCTCCCTCCGCCTTCGCTGCTATATGCAGGACACAGCGAGAAGCTAAAAAATAGTAATTAATACTAATAAGGTATCAATATTCTTTAGTGCTTGTAGTCTATCAACAACTATAGATCACTGGTAATTAAAATATTACGTTCAGAATAAATTTAAAAATGTTACTTAAAATAATATTCCAAACTACTACTTGCGAATTGTACGTTACCTTTTTATTTCAGAAAAAAGTATTGAGCTAAATCGTATTCACATCGTTTTGTTTCTCATTCGGAAGTAATTAGTAACTAAACGCAGTGGCGCAGTGCAGTCAGTGTTGTACTCTGCCGACTGGCAGTTGTTCCGTTCAGTCACGTTGGGTCGATGTACTTGCAGTATACTTGTAACTTGACCTTTCCACAACAGAGGTCATGTTAAACAAGCACAGACTGTTCTTAAAATGTTATTTGGAAAAATACAGATAAAAGAGAGAGCTTAAAACTTTAAATAGAATTTTTAACAACAGTGACTAATTCTGTATTTATAACTTTATGCATAAATAAAAATTAAATATACAACCTGTTACAAAAGGTCGTAATTTCGATATTTCTTAGCTATTGTAATTATAGTATACCGTTAAACATTTTTTATTATTACTTTCGAAATATTTATAGTACTTTTTATACCATCATATTAATAAATATAACCTATAGTTTACGATACAATGTAGTATTTATATAGTTTATACGTGTTACAATATTATTTTCTGTTAAACAAATATTATAATATAACATCTTTGTTGTGTTTTTGCTTGTATGTATTCTATTATATGTTGCAGCAATCATATTTACAGTTACAAATCAATGTGAGTCATATGCAATATGCGATATTATCATTATATTCCGCTTGCGATAATTCTGCTTCTAATTCATTGCTTTGCATGAGCGGCTTAATACAGATTATTCATATTTTCTCATATAATCTAGGTATTAGAAACCACTGTCTTGACAAAATTTCAGATTAACACAATTTACTTAGAGGTCCAGGATTATTTTCAATATTGTTATCGCTTTTTTATTATAATTGTTTTATCTAAACTTTGCTTACTCTACCATACAAGGCATACAAACATATCTTTGATTTTGTTGAAACAAATATATTACTAGAATGACCCTCGAGACTATTGAAATACAAAACCATCTTAATTTCAATTTAAAACTATGTATTAATAATAAAGCCTTGAAAAACATTGTCATCTTTCCTTTTAAAATACAGCTAAGTAAAAATTTTCACCAACACAAATCTTCACGATTGCTATTCATACCAAAATTTACGACTTTTTTTAACCAAGAGCCCCTTAAAAGGGATTTTAAGCTGTCTAATTTTTCCTTGAGTCAGAATGTAGGTCACGGATGTCATTCAGGTTGTATGTAGGCGGCTCTGATTAACATACTACACGAAATCGTACTCTCGTTATTAGGTGAAGTTAGAAAGTTAAATTGTAACTTACCATTTCAGCACGTCTTATTATTTAAATCAATTTTTAATAAATATTATTCTGCAAATATATTAAATTAATATGAAATATTTATTTGTATTTAAGTATTTTTAAATTGCAATGACAGATTAAAAAAAAATACGATTATTGTATACATAGGTACTCATAACTATATTTTATAAGCTTTGTTATTTTTATAATTTACATATATCCTGCTATAAAATTCTAACTGTAAATGAAATATGTGTCATTTAAGTTACATGAATATCAACAGTTGGTACTCATATAAAATAAAAAATTAAGTGAACACCATTTGTCTATCTGTCAGATTGAGTTGAGTACTGGGACTGTCAATAAATTGCATTGGTTCACTTTAGAAGATGAATTGTAGGATTGTTGCAATTCATCCTATGGGAATACACGTAGGTTTTAGTTTTTCTGCTTGTTGAGTGCGCCTTTCTAAACTAAATATTTGCCTCTTATGATGTAGATATAAAGACTATATTCACTTTGAGTGGAAAAAGTCCCACTATCAACATCTAGAAATATTAAATCTTGTCGCCTACACAAGTAGGTATATAGCAGAATCTCTACCTCTCTTCATTTATAGAAGTAAATGTTTGCGAATACTTTTACTTTAAAATAAATTAATACTGACTTTTATACTAATGAAGTAAATAATAAGTAAAGTACTCTTTAAAAATTTTTTAGTATTTTCTTTTGAAGCTGAATATATATAGTAAGTCTGTTTATTAATCGCCTACTTTATTTATTGATTAAAGCCTATGTTTACGACACCGGGACATCGTTATGTTTTACATTATACATTTTTATTAAAAAACTTAGAACCGACTCTTACTTATTCAAAACATGTCAAGCAGCTGTCACATTTTTCACAGTACATCTGAAATATGAACTACACATATATATAATTTTCGATGAAAAACATACTATAAAGGTAGTGCACAGCTTCGCTTTCGAGCTTTGTAGTCACCGTAAACTCATAGCATTGCTAATGTCAAGGTTTTTAGTGGCGAGACGTGTGCATTGTTGTTACAATTAATATGCCTACAGCGATCGAAGGGCATTGTTCACGTGGACTTGGTATATGTATAACAGCAAGGCAATGACTAACGCGAAGGTTGTGGGTTCGATCCCCACTCAGGGGAATGAATTATTATTAATTAATATTTTAATTTCTTTGCTCTGGCACCAAGACAACAAAAACCAGTGAGATCCGCCACTCATGCAATGCAAGTGGGGAACGGAGTGTCTTAACACTAGGTGCCGTCTGCCTACCCTGGTGTCAGCGGGATACAGCGTGAAGCTGATGTAAAAAATAAAAGTATACATATTTGTATCTACTAGTAGCATTCGTTTTATATTTTTTGTGCTTAAATTAATTATGTGTATTTTGTAGTGTATGTGTTTGCCTTTGTGTCTCTTTTACTGAAAAAAAATGTAATAAGCGTTTATAACTTTTTATTCAAATTACAACTGCGCTTTAACTGGGTTTTCAATGAAATAAAATAATACGTTTGTTCATATGCAAATTTTTGCTATGGCTGTGTGCACTTATCAACATAGGAAACAAAATAAGGTTTGCGTAATAAAACAATGAATTGAATTTGAATATATTTATTCCTGGAGATGTTTTAAATACATGCTAATATAAATTAAAATTTAAGTTACGATATGATCATATATAAAGTATATATTATGATATTTACAAAATAGAAAAATATATTTTCTTGTTTATTTTTAAAGGTTTCCTACTGTGACTGTGTGTGCTTTATATGAGTGGCTACATTATTTATTTGATAAGTATTTTTGAATGGAACAGAGTATTTAAGAATAATTATTTTTACAAATGAAATCTTTAAAAGAGAGCGCTTAGACAGATTATAGTAAGACACGTAAATTCAAATCCTGCTATCTTAAGAAAGAACTCTTAAACAACATTTTATACGTTTCTAAATCTTGTTATTTTATCCTAATTGCGTGAAAAAGGACCTTAAAATATAAATTATAATCATCTAACAATTTATCTATTTCAAATACATATATATTTAGAGGTCGTGGCGCACAAGCGTGCGACTGTAAACTCGACAAGTTGTGAGTTCGATTCGCTCCCATGAAAATGAAATATTCAATATTTTCATTTTCTTGCTCTGGTACAGGCAAAACGGGGCGTTGAGTTTCAGCAATCAACAAGTTATATCTCCTGAAGTCGGCGGAAAGTGGGGAACGGGAGTTTTTTAATGGTAACGGAGTGTTTTAACACTGGGTTCTTAGGTTTCCTCTGCTTACCCCACATGCTATGTGCGGGATACAGTGTGGGAGTACGAAAAAAAACCCCAGATATTTAATATATTTTCAATAAACTTAAATGTATGGAGTTCGCGATATTGACGGAAGACCTTGCGTTAAACCTTGGTCGTGCGTGATTATAAATCGTGCGGTTTCGACATTGTTTTAAATTTACTATTTAAATAATTAAAATCATCGGAAACGTATGAATTACTCATCATATAGAAATAAACATGTGTATAATTTCTTCTGAGATAATTTAGCATCACACCAAGCTACTACTGAATAGCAATATCCTGTTATTGCTATTATGTAGTAGCTTGGTGTAATCATGTTGAATCCATTTAACATGTGTCTCTGAATGTACATCGTGGCGTTGAATCCTAATAGAAAAGTATAGTGAGTACCTATCTATACAAATCATAAAATTGTCACTGATTGCTGTCTGTACATGGAAGGTATGTAGAAATAATTACGATCTAACAAAATTCAAGGAGTGTATCAATGCAGCATAACTCAAAACAAAGATTTTTTTGTCGGTTTGGCTGTACGTTTTTGCGTGCTCGTCTTAGAAACGGCTTAATTGATTTAAATGCAGTTTTCACTATTGTATTATAGCAAACTTCCGTTAACATTTAGTGTTTGTTTGTCGGGTCATAAATTAAAAGTCGTATCAATATAAAGTATTTTGTTTGACAAAAAAATTATTTTTTAAACATTTTTAAAGTGTTAATCCACACTTAGGAAATATAAATACTTA